>PVKE010001534.1:50239-98287 GCA_004027555.1 Craseonycteris thonglongyai | reverse complement strand
TTTTTTTTTCTTTTTTTTTTTTTTTAGCACCTTCCTCTGTGAATCATCTGCATGTCTGTCACTCATTTTTTCTTGCCCACCCAAAATATGAGAGTACCTCCAAGTTTGGGCCTCCTTCCTATTTTCTTTTTTTCTCTTTGATTATTTTCTTCAGACATGGTATGTATTTAGGGTTTCAATTTTTACCTGTGTACAAATAAGATCTAAATGCTCATATGTAATATTCCTGAGTTGTTACATATTGCTACATTGCAGAACAATTCTAATAGTTGTAGCATTAAGAAAAATGTCAAATTTTAAACCCTAATGTATTTTGCTTTAAATTGACTCTTCTTCTGATTTCCTTCACAATTTCCATTGTCTCTGATTCCTCTATCACCAAAAAAAATTCTACTGATTTTTTTCTCTATAGTGTTTTTACCTTGTATCTTCTCTATCCCCACAATAACCAGTCTACCATCTCACTCACTCTTTTGCTTGTGTGCTCTCTCTCTCTCTTTTTCTTGTTAACTCAAGTCTTCCAATTGAACTTCTTGCTTTTAGGAGTGTTGAAGCCACCAGATCAAATTACTAAAATTTAGTTGATCACAATAGCTTCCTACTTTGAACTCTTTTCCAATAGACATTTTTTCATCAGTAGGTTGTATTTTACTGGTAAATACTAATTCTCTGTATCACTTCCCACCAGGAGATGTTTTGTAGCATTAATGAAACTTAGTGATAGCCTGAGGGAGAGGGAATGGAAGCCTTTATTCATCAGCAAATTATATTTAAATGCTGCTGCAACTTGTTCTGCCATAATTATAAAATTTTAGAGAAATCAAAGGTCTCTCTTAATGAGGGAAAAAAAAACCCCAAAAACGATTTTAGAATGTATAGAACTCATTAGCCTGTAATTGAAGACCTTCTGTAGTTTGATTCTATTTTCAATATTTTAGTCATTGTTTTTTTGTTTGTTTGTTATTTTGTTCCTATTGTTCTTTAGGAATTCTCTTTTATAGCCAAACTGATCTACATCAGTCTCCTTAATAGGTTTTATGTTTTCTAGTTTTTGTCTCTACTGACACTTTGTACTCATTTTTTCCTTTTGCCTATCAAAAGTCTGGCTATTAGTTCACAGTTCAAATTCCATCTGCTTTATAAATTTGTTTCTGACTATGAAATTTGAAAATCATTTTTGTTGCTTCTGACTCCTGTTGATTTTCACTCTTACTCTTTAGCATATATTGTAACACATTATTTATTTACCCCTTGAATATATGCATACATATCTCCTTGGCTAGATTGCAAACATTGCAAAATACAAACTGAAATATCCCTTATATTTTTCATAGTAGAGAGCAGAGATTAGGCCAATATCAGTGGCTCTCCATAGAATTTTATTCCTGTTATCCAGCCTGTGTAGATGTATGGGTCCAAGGCAAGCTGTGCACAGGACGAGTGGCAATAATAGTGCCCCAGTTCTCATATTTTCTCTAAGATCAGTTCAAAAGAGGAAAAAAGCCCTACATACTGCATGTTCTCGTAGTGACATCCAAATCCCCCGACAACTTTAGTCTCCTCTCTCTTGGGAAAACCAAAGGGCAAAGCCAGAGCATTCATTATACACAGAATGGAAAAGGCAACCGAAATCTAAAAGAGATCCTTATAGTGAAGTTACAGGATAGGGTATAAGATGAAGAGAATGTAAGGGTTCTGTAACTGAAAAATCTTGTTTTGTTAAGATTTTTTTTTTTCCTGAGCTTTGACAATAACTCTTTAAAATTAGAAGTTATATTTTGTGAACTATTCCTAAATAAATAAATAAATAAGTAAAATATAAAACAAATCATAAAAATGGCAGTAAGGAAGTTGGGCATAGGAAAAAGAAAACACCTCTATTCAATGAAAAGTAAAAAAAATTTAAAAGATTTATTTTTATTGTTTTTGACAGAGAGAGAGAGAAAGAGAGAGAGAGAGAGAGATACAGAGGTACAGAGACATAGAGAAGGGGGAGGGCCCAGAACCGTCTCCATAGTTGCACATCATCAGTTTTTCCACATAGTTTCATTCCACAGGTGAAAGCAGGGCTGCCCAGGACAGGAACTGGGCCGGGGGTCTTACCCTGGTGAGAACTGAACTGGTAGCACTCCTCGGTTCAGCACATGGGTCCACAAAGGCTGGAGCCAGGATTTGATTCTCAGTCCCCAAGGCTGCAAATTAAGCGCTTAACCCACTGAGGTATCCTGGCTTACCCAAAAGTAAAATATTAATGAATAACATTTAAGGCCAACCTATTCTTAACATGGAGAAGAAAGTTTATGCAAATCTTAAAGGTGGGTTATAGAAAAGCTTATTGTTCCATTGGTGGAGTTAGAGTACGATTTATACATACATGTTTATGTAAAGAATATGTATTTGCATTGGCAAAGCATGAGGATAATCTTTGTGAATCTTGATGATTTGTGATGTTTAATATCACTTGGGATACAATGATGTTAACTATCAATAAGAATAGGTGACCATTTCATTTATGCATGCCTGTGAATATGCTCTGTTGATAATAAAACACACAAAAATTTGTTTTTCAGGACCTCTTTGCTCTTGATGTAGAGCCATATCGATACAGTGGTGTTAATATGACAGGATTTAGAATATTAAATACTGAAAATACCCAAGTTTCCTCCATCATTGAAAAGTGGTCAATGGAACGGTTGCAGGCACCTCCAAAACCCGATTCAGGTTTGCTGGATGGATTTATGACGGTATGAATACCCACTTAAAGATATGTTTATGTGTTTCTAATAATGTTTCATAAATTATTAAGTCCTTTGGATCCAAATTTTTATTTGTTTAACTTTAAAGGCGTGATATAAGAGCTATTATTACACATTATTATTTTAACAATCAGTTTTTTTATTGCCAATTTATACTTTCATACAAGTACCTCAAAAGGCATTATAGCTATCATTAAAAATACTACAATGTAGGGATTTCACTAAAATTAATTAGTGCCATATACAGAATAAATTAGAAACAGAAAATAAGACCTTACCTGATAGTTATCGTCCAGATTTTAACTACTGATATATGATTACTCCTCATATTATTTTTCAATATCTGACATATCTCCCGTGAGCTTACTAACCCTTTAAAGCTCAAGACTAACCAATAATCACACCTATCATTTTTAAGTCCTAATTTAAACTTAAAAGCTGGATTAATGCAGAAACTGTAGAAGAAGGGTATATCCTTATATAACTTTAGTTGTTTATACCAATGCTGCACTGAAAAAACTAATGCAAGGCACATATACTATTATTTAAAGAAGTAATCAATATAAAATTTATAACAGATATTTTCATTTTTTTCTATTAAATCTTTGAAAGTTGGTGTATGTTTGACACCTACCATGTACATTAATTCAGATTAGTCACATTTCAAGTACTCAATACTCAAATGTAGCTACTGGCTGCTACTTTATAGAGCTAGGTAGGTTTATACTATACTATTTTAGCAAATTATAAATTCCTGATGTATTTTCATTAAATCAATTTTTCATAGACCAAATTAGTGCTGCAATTTAGGAAACAACTTAGTACTTTGCCAATATTTACATTTTCTAAGTCATTTCCACCTGCTTTTTAATAAGCATCAGTTTGAATGGAAACTTTATAAGCATAAACAACCTCTATCCTGATGCGTAGAAAAGCTTTTTCTATTATGATTGCAATTTTCCATTAATTGCTTCAATGAGGCTTCGGAGTATGTTGTTAATGTTGTTTCAAAATAAAGAGAAATTTAAAATGTTTTACCTTAAAAGAAGATTTAGTAATACAAAGTGAATGTCTACACAGAGACTAAAATCACATTTACCTTCAAGCAATCAACCTTCTGATGGGCAAAGAAGACATTTGTTTTCTTTTAGTGAGAAAAATATCCTCTAAGAATTTGAAAATTATATGTATATTAATTTTTAAAAGAAATAATATGAGGGAAATTTTACTGTTTTGTGTACAAAGAGAGGGCTGGCTTGTTCTAGTATTTTGGTTTTAACCTAAAATATATTTAAGAATAGTTTTGGGGAGGAAAATGTTTAAATAACTTAAAATGAATATATTTTTACTTTAAAGTACATCCAGATTAAAAATAATATACAATCTAAAAATTACAAATATTTTATTTCCAATTTGAAAAGAATGAATTAATCTTTTGGAACTTAATAAGAAAATATTATTTTTAAATATTAAAATATATAGTCTTTTAAATTGTTATTTTAATTATGTATATATATTTTCTATATATGCTTTCTAGTTCTCCTTACCATTTTTTAATTTTAGGATGAATATTTTATTATTGTTATTCAAAGTAATTATTGAATAGTTTGAGCAAAATAACTCAACAGGCATCATGGCAGTCTTACTTTTATACTCTAAGAATTTCACTGATATGTCCAAGGATTGGCCCCTTCTTAGAATCACAAAAATTATCCAACTTGGGTACTCTTCTATTTCTGTATGATTCCATAAATGTGTCTTCATGTCATCCCCTAAAACAAAGTACCCTCTAACTTTTGGAGAGTGTTGAAAGGTAGATAAATACAAAGAAAGGTGTATTGATTTCTTACCCAGGGAGGAAGGGGTTCTTGGAGAAAAGAACACAGTGTGGTTGGAGGAAGACAGGTTTGGGTTCTTTCTAGTCCTAAATTCGTTCCTTCTCATTCCTGACCTTCTGAACTGGCAAGTGATTTAATAATGGATAAGAGAGAGAATAAAAGTGCACTGATAAGAATATGAGAAAATTAGCCTATTTATTGAAAATTCTGGTTATTGTGTATACAATATACTGTGGATTTTGAAATATTTAGAAGAATGTTCTATGCCAACACTCTTCTCTTTGGTAGAGTGATGAAATGCTTTTCAAGTGGCATTTTACATTAAAAAATATCAAAGTTTTTACATGTAAAAGATAATTGCTCCTTCATTTATATGCTTATTTGAATTACGAGCTATAAAGATTAAACCAGAAAACTTACACAGAAACATTTTTTAAATGAGTAGGCTGAAGATAAATTTACTTGTATGAGCATACTTTAATAATATTTCTTATCCAAAAATGTGTACCAGCTGTTTATATTTTGATGGTTATAAATAAATTATATAACACAAAATATTTGAGAAGAAATGAAGTTATCTATTAAAATAAAAATTTATTGAGAATGAATGCAGATTATTTATTTTTCCAATTTCTCTTTTGAAAAATTAACATCATCTTTTAAAATCTTTTCATTTTATAACATTGTACAATAAAATAAAAGATTATATGTGAAATATATATATTATGTAATATTAATTTTATTTCTAAAATAGTGCATGATTATTATAAAAATAAAACCAACATGAAATTTGTGTAAAAACACTGACATATTTATGTCTTGTGTAAACATTCTTTTTCTTTTCCATTTAAGATTATATTGTAAGCTTTTTTCTAGTCATTAAGTATTTAGAAAGAAATTAATAGGCTATTTCCACCATGAATGACATCAGGAAATTAAGAGGATTCTAGTTACAAATGAAAATAATTATAGCTTTGTATGATATTGGTGACTTTTCCTTCAGTTAATTCATGAGATCTCAGTGTTTATATATCTTTTGTTCTTTTCTTTTCCTGTTGTGACAATTACCAAAAAATAAATAAATAAATAAAAGGTACCGGGGTAATATCAGTGAGGTTTCTAGTGTTTGCAAGAGCCATTATTATCAGTATTATAGTTATTTGTTCCATATGAGATCATAGTGTTTATACTTTCATATTATTTTTTCATGTTTGAGCTATAAAAGGAAACAGTGAATTGGAATTATAAGAATTTTTCTGGTTGAGTTGGCACTTTCATTGGCTTCTAGGTTAAGTGTTTATTAGCTATATGATGATTAAATAGAAGACCATTTATGTTATAGTTGTTGTTTTTTTTCTGTGGTTTGGGATCATCAAAAATATTAATGTTAGCATCTCAGTAAAATTTTAATCTTTATAAAGTGTAAACCCCACCAAGGGACCAAGTCATGTAGTACATTGATACCTGATAAAGTAAAGGAGGAAGAAAGAAAGGAAGGCCAACCCTCTTCTTTCACACATAGGGTTTATTTCTCATGATATCACTTTTCACACACTTTCACCCCATACCCACATGCTACCGTGTAGTTAGTACTCTAAAATTCTCCCCAGATTTCAGCCTTTATAATAAAACCATTTCTCTACTGTCCATTCTCAAGTACATAGCTGCAATATTGATAGAATAATTAGGGTTTATAATATCTGACCTCAGGATACTAAATATGTATGAGGTTTTGATAGATCTTCTATATTAAATATTAACTATTACTTATAAAATATTTATTTATAAACATGCAACATATTTAACTGTAGATTTTATCAATTTTGGACTCAATATGTCTGTCAAATTTTATTAAAATTTCTCTTTTCACTACTGCAATTAATAACAAATTATAACCTTTTATGTCATGCATAAGTTTAGAAGAATTTTATTTAAAAATTAAGACAGCTGGAAAATATTACAAATAAATCAAGAACTTGGTGTATAAGAAAATTTATATCTGATAAACAACAATCATAACTATTTTTTTCATGTAAATATATACCACAATAGATGTTTCCCTCCTTTTTGCTTTAAAATTTTCTACTTATGTGCCCTACCAATGCAGAAATTCTCTTGCCCATTTTATCTAAAGAATTACCTGACTCTTACTAGAAATAGGAATATGCACAGATGTAAAGTATAACTATTGAGGACCTAAGATGCATAGTAACCTTAGAACGTTTGATCCAAATGAGTATATGTAAACTTAGAGTCTATTTTATTGCATGTTAGTTTGTTTTTGTTATTTACATTCTCTACTTGAAAATAACCTAATTGTGAAATGCATTTAAGGCTTACTAGATCCTAGTGTTATTATGGCTTCATGACAACATCATATAGCAGATAGAATCCTCATTTTATGGATGGAAATACACCGAACATGTAGATTTTATATAAAAGAAGAATCACCGGACTATAGTCCAAAGCAAATATAAAGGAATCAATTAGCATTCAGAGGTAAAAAGTTAGGCATGACAAATTAAAAATCAGCAAAAATGTTATATTTCTTGCTTCTTCTTCAACTTTAGTATATAGGGGTTCATATCAATTTTGGGTGAGTTGATGGAATCTACTAAACCCTCATAATGGCTTTTTAAATAAATTAAACTAATAAAAAGGGGTAAAAAACCCATGTGAATCTCATTTCCAACTCTTTCTAATTCTGTTAACTAATCTTTTTGAGCCTCACTTGTAAAATAACAATAATAACTTTTAGTGTGTTGTGCTAAGAATCAAAAGGCATAATAAGTTAACATGTAAAATATTGGCAACCTTTCTGGCTTTTTATATTCATAAGCTAAATTATTGCCTCATCTTTGACCCCCACTGCCTTATAAATATAGAACAAATTTTGACAGTTTATCGTTTAAATTATTCAGTCATATTATTTCAGCATTGTTTGTAATATTTTTTAGCAATAACACTGTAGTAAATACGTAGGGTATGTGTATGTGTACGTGTGTGTGTGTGTGTGGTTGTGTGTTTGGTGGTTAATTGGCCTAGAAATTGTAAGAAGCATTCACTCAGAATCTACTTAGTACTTAGATCAAGAGTCTTAAAAAATGAACGGAGTCACAATGATATGAATGTGCTATTGGAAGGATATATCCTTACTTAACAGATTTTTAAGTACAATTAGATGTTTACAAATGACATATGACATTTATTTTCTCTCAATGTCAAATCACTTCTATTTTAGGTTAAGAAGATGACTTGGTAGGCAGAAAATTAAAGGATAAATTTTTGCTTAGGTTTTTTTTTTTCTTCTTCATGCCAGTTATAGAAGACTGCTAAATTTTTTCTATCTTAGAGCACTGGCTTTGGATTCATAATCACCTGACTATTGAGACTGAGGTCTGCTTTTTACATCTTTTATAAACTTCTAATTATTTAACATCTAGAAGCTTCAATTACTTTATCGATTTAATGGCAATAACACATCATAGTGTCACTATGAAGATTAAGTTTGTAGCTTTTATACTGTTTAAGGACAGTGTCTAGCATGTAGTAGATTCTTCAAAATGGTATTTTTACTTCTGCACTTCAGTGCAAGTTCTACTTGTGTTTAGAGTAAAGTTCATCAATCACTGAATCTTTCACACCCTGTTTGTATAAATGTGACAATTGAGTAAGAATGCATCTATATAAACACTACTTAAAAAATATCTAACAATAGGTAGTTGCTTACTGTAAAGGGCTGGATGAGATTAAATGAATGTATATATGCTGCCGAAATGAGCACAAGATTAAGGAAATGAATGAGCATGAAGCAAAGCTAGTTTTAGTATCAAAATTGTTGTTGTTCATTTCATGAAGTGGATACCTAAGTAATTACATCAGAAACAATTTTTAAAGTGTAGGATAAAAAAAAAGGACTAACAAATGGTCAAGAATCTACTCTGAAGCCTTAATTTCCAAGATATGCTTTGTCCAATCCTCTTTAAATTCACATTAATAAATTAAAAGGATATTTCAGGCAAAATGAAATGAAAAGTTTTAGGGTGAATTTGCCTAAGGGATATTTGGAGTTCTATTTCTTTATTATGCAGAGAGGAAATATTATGTTGATCTTTCATTTGCCTTTCTAAAAGAAGTCATAAATATTTTATTCGTTAATCTTCAGAATACCCTGTTACTGAATTGAACCAGAAGGGAAAAATGAAGCTATTAAACAGACACAGATATTGAAATGGTACCAAATCAATTCTTCATGAAAAATTTCTCTATATTGTTACTCATTAATTCATTCTCCAGATATTTATTGAACATTTTGATAGATTTACTCAGAACAAAAAAAAAAACTAGGGGAAGCCGGGATGGCTCAGTGGGTTGAGCGCTCACTTTGCACGCCGGGGACCGAGGATCGAATCCCGGCCCCGGCCGTGTGGACCCATATGCTGAACTGGGGAGTTCCCTCAGTTCAGTTCTCTCTCTGTCTCTGTATCTCTCTCTCTCTCTCTCTCTGTCAAAAATAAATAAATAAATAAATAAATATATAAGAATAGCAGCTTAAAAAAAAAACACAAAAAAAACTACCCAAAGAATATTTGATATCTCTTTCATCATAGAGCTAAATTAATAATAATTTCTATTTTATTATTATTATTTTAACATCTCCAAGTACTGCCCAAACCTACTTCTGTGTAATAAGAATTTGATGATTTGTTATTGAGAACAAATTTTGGAAGAGGTAATACTTGAGTTGGATCTTGAATGTGAATTTGAACATAAAATATTTTGATATGACTAGATGAGAGCAGGTAGATCAAGCTGGAGGAAGAGAATGGAGGGCCATTAAATGATTTAGAATAGAAGAGCACAATAAAATGAATATTTGCATTTACTGTGCATCCACTCCAGAAATGCTATGTCATTTGTGGTAGTTATATAAAGATATGATAGGCTTACACTATCTTTAATTCTCACAAAAATGTGCAAGGTGAACATTATTTCTCACTCTGCAGGTAATGGAACTGAGATTCAAATACAGAAGATGTCAAAGAAATATATACACATTTTTAAGAAAGAAAAGAACACTGTATTGAAGTTCTAATATTCAATACTGTGTTTTATTGCAATTTCAAGAGGTGCTCAAAGTGGTTACCGTCATCATCCAGACACTTCTGATTATGGTGAGCTGCGGCTTAAGTAACACTGACCAAAATGTCCACTTGTATCACTGCACATGCTGTTTCTATTTGCCATGCATCTCAACATTATCACAAATGTGTACAGTTGTTAGGTGAATTGGAGGTTTTGTTTCATACTAACTCCTCTGTTGTACTTCTACAAGGTTCTCAGATTTCTAATACTGCTTCAAACTGGTCTTGTGCTGCTGGGATGACAACTGTTCTTCTGCTTTAACTGTCCTGCTTGTCACATGGTGATGCTAGCATTCATTTGATTAACAAAATCTTTTAAGCAAACGTCGTACCACACGTTGCTACCATAATTCAACTTTGGAAAGTAAAACGTAGATAACATCTCTTAAAATGTGTATACATTTTTTGGGGGATCCCCAGTATGTTTAGCATGTTATGTTGTCCAAGGACGTTTAGCTAAGAAAATGGAGAGTGAACTGTAAGTCCAGGCACTTCTAACTTGTTGACTGGTGCTCCTCCTGACCTTCCCTGCTCCCAGGAAGGCTCATCTGATGCTCTCTGTAAGAGTGTTAAACTCCCTGCAGCTGAAGGCAGGAAACTGTAATTCAAGCCTGCGGTAATAAGAACTGGAAATGGAGCCTAGAGGGCTCAGCAGTGAGTGAATGGGAGGACATTTTTGATCTAGAAAGAAGACTAAGAAGACACAGGTAAGAAAAGAGAATAAGGGGATGTGGGGATGGCTCAGCAGGTTGAGTACTTGTCTTGCAGCCCTGGGATCCAAGCATCATATCCCAAGCCTGTATGTACCCATATGCTGAACTGGGGTATGCTCCCAGTTTGGTTCCCTCCCAGGCAAACTTCCCATGTGGGAGGCCCATGGTTCAGCTCTCTCCTTGGGTGTGCTTCCCATGTAGGAGGCCCTCAGCATGTGGGGGTATGTACCTCCCATATAGGAGGCCCCCAGCCTGGTTCCTGCCCTGCATAGCCCCCAGCCCAACTGTGGAGTGAAACTATATTGAAAACTAATGATGTACAACTATAGAGACTGCTCTGGGCCTTCCCCCTTATCTCTGCCTCTCTCTGTTTCTGTCTCTGCCTCTCTCTCTGCCAAAAACAATAAAAAATAATCTTAAAAAAAAAAAAGAAAAAAGAAAAAAGAAAAGAAAGGATAACAAGAAAACAAGGGAGACCTTTAAGCTTTCCAGTTTAGATAACTGGGAAGACACCAGAGCCTTTAAGAAAAACGGGGCTGTCGGAAAAAGGAAGTGACTTAGAAAGGGAATGACGGTGATTGCAGACATGTAATACCTAAGGTAGAGGTCTTGTAAAAAGTTGGAAGCCAGAATATTGTTTCTCATTTCAGTAAGGAGTATGCTCTCAATTTCTTTTTCGGAAATAGGGGGAAACATCCCAGAATTATTGCCATATGATTGCAACTCTTCTTGGAAAAAGATCTATCCCATCTGTTGAGCCACCTAGACTAAGCAATGCTGAAACATGATAAGTTTTAAACCATATTGAATGTCAGTTAAAGAATTACTGCATCTTTCTGTCTCTATGTTTCTCAGTAGTCAGGCCAGAACAGCTTGAGGCTCTACATCAAATGTATCTTGGATCTTGGGCCTATGCCTTGGAAAAAGAGATTTTAATTTGTATTATGGTCCTAACTTTCAAAGAAAATATTACTCTTGCTTAATGTTGCCTTTAAATATCAACTTTTCAGGCTTCATTATCAGCCGTTAAATATTTATTTCTCTCTCCAAATTCTTTACATTATCAAAGGGAAATAGAAAATGAATGTGATAAATTAAAGACTGTGAAATACTTTAAAATATGAACTTCTCTAGCCCCTAAGGCAGACACACATAACTGTAACTGACAAAATACATGAATAATTTTCTAGATTTGAGTCTGCTATACTAAAACTTAAGTAAATTTGAAACAATCAAAATCACAAGGTAAACACAGATGTTACTTGGAATCTAAAAAACAAAGTAAATGAACAAACAAAACAGAAACAGACTCATAGAGACAGAGAACAAACTGAAGGTTGGATGTCAGAGGGCATAGGGGTTGGGGAACTGGGTGAAAAAGGTAAAGGAATTAAGAAATACAAATTGGTAGTTACAAAATCATCATGGAGATATAAAGTACAGCATAGAGATTATAGTCAATAGTCAATAATGTTGCAACAATTGTGTAGTGCCAGGTGGGTACTAGACTAATTGGGGAGATCATGGCATAAGTAATGTAAATATCTAACCAGTATGCTGTATACCTGAAACTAATATAAAATAATATTGAATTTCAATTGTAACTAAAAAAAGAAAATAAAATGGTTGGTAGTGTTTCGTTGAAGCTACTCTTTTATTGTACTTACTATGGTAACAATTCAGTCAAATAATACATAAAATAATAAAAGACAAAACAGAAATTTGTTTCTATGAAAACAGATAATTACATTGAAAAACTTGATATAGTCAATTCATCTAAGATATATTTTATATTCAAGACAGTTCTAAAAGGTATATTCTGAACACAGTTGGCTTTGCAAATGTCTCTTTATTCTTTCTTCAGTTAAAAGAAACCAAAGCTGGATATCATAGATTATCCATTATGTTTGAGACTTATGTAAAACAGGAGAGAAATTTCAATTGGCTGACCCTGAAAAGGGTCTTGAGTCTACATTGATGTATTTGGGAATAAATTTACAGTTAGATGTTTTATATTAAAATAATTTTTTTTTATTGTATATGCTTTAAATAGTCAATTAACTGGGCAAATATTAGCTTGTGGTTGCTTTGGGAGAGATCATCCATGTATTTATTTCTATTAATTTTTCTTTGTCCTTGCACATATCTAATTAAAAATAGGATTATATAGTATATACCATTTGCACATATCTAATTAAAATAGGATTATATAGTATATACCATTTGCATGATGTTATCTTAAAGTTAAGTTAATATTTATTTAAAATGTATTATGTGCCAGACACTGATCTTGGCTTAGGGATATAGTGGAATTTCTCTTTTATTTGGTAAATAGAAGAGATATATTAAAGAAAATAAGTTAGGGTAACAGTTCAGAGAGTATCAGGGCTGGGAAGCACTTTTTAGCTAGGATATTGGGAGGAGATGTGTGTGAGCTAGGCTGAAATGATGAGAAATAAGTATCCATGCAAAGATTTATCAGAAGAGCAGTCTAGACAGAAGGAACAGCAAGTAGTGTGTGAGGAAAATAAAAGTGACTTATCAGTGTGCTGGATTAAGAGAGAAAATTATGAGAGATTAGAGAAGTGGTCTGTTAAGAATATGTAAGTTTGAATTTGATCTATTTGCAGTAGAAGTCCTGGAGAACTTTAATGAGGGGAGGGATATAATCTGATTCAGATATTGAGATGATGCCTGTGGCTTCTGTCACATTGGAATGTAGGAAGTAACAGTAAAAAAGGGAAGAAGAGTTAACTATTTCAGTAATGCTGATGCAAGAGACTGGTGATTTGGACTCAAATTTTATCAGTGGAGCAGGGAACAGTTATAGAATTTTAGATACAGTTTGAGATGAAGTCCATAGGATTTACTGAAGGGCAAATTTGAGGGTGGAGTTAAGGAGGATGCAGTAATTACTGTCTGTGCCTTATCCATATCCCTCTAACTTTATGGTTCAAGGTGCCTAGAAGTCTTGTAGTTGCCAGTACCTGCTTCTCTTTGTTTAAGGACTTTTTGCAGAAGGCTGCTCTGCTCATGTGTCTAGCAGGCTGGAACTACTACTGGACAATTAACACCTCTCATCCATAACTCAAAGAAGTCCACCACCAGTGGGGCTGGAGGTGTAAATATCCCAGCACTCTCAGTCTGAGAATGAGAAATATAATTCTCAGATGTGCACTTTATAGTTTCTCAGAAATTTTCTGTGAGGTCAAGTTCCATTTGCACATTTTAGTGACTGGCTATATAACCATTTAGTAGCTGCTTTTCATTCCCATATTATTTCTTTCCTTTCTTGTTGGTGTTCCCTGAAATTCCATAATTAGCTATTTGTACCAAATACTTGTCTCAGAGTCTACTTCTATGGAAACCCACACTGAGATAGAAGAAATCTAGGTTCTTACAATCAAATAAAGTTGATAGTAATGAATCATATACTGAAAGTATAGAATAGTTAAGCTGATTTGGGAGTGAAAAAAATCAGTGTACTCTTGTTATGCATTACATTTGAATTGCTATTAGACATTCAAGTGGAGATATTTTGTTTTGTTTTCTTTCACTACTGTATTTTTAGTGCCTTAACAGTGTAAGACACATTATAGTAACTCAATCAATATTTACTAAAAGAAAGAGTTGTAATACTTGGTGATTGAATGATTTTGAGATGACAAATGCTTTATTAGGTTGAAATTCAGGTAAAATGTCAGGATTAGAGTACAGAGACATAGATAATATTTAAAGTCAAAGGACTTGATATGATCATCTGGGAACAGACACAGTGTAGATAGAGGAGAAAAGAGTGAAAAGGGCTAATGTGAAAAGTAAAGAAGAGGAGGAGCCAGCAACAGTGTTTGAAGACAGTTGTGCAGTAAAGTAGAAGGAAAGTAAAAAAGAATTGGATTTCAGAGAAGCCTAGAGAAGAAAGTGTTTGAAAAATAACAGAGTGGTCAGTTTTGTCAAAACTAACATGTTTCAAGTATGATGAGGTTAGAAAATTGGTCATTAAATAAAATGTACAAGTATTCAGCTTTACAAATGGTATACCATTTGTAAATTACTTGGTCACTGATGGTTAGGAAATTTTATTTTAATGTCTATCTCTCTTTATAGTAGAGCAGAATTACGTTAGAGGAAATAAAACAAATCTTTATGGACAGTTATACAAGGTTTGGCAGAAGTAACGCCCCCTTTTTTTCTGAAATGGTAATCTATACCAAATGTTTTATTTAGAAAGTACATTTATACTAAACTACACTACTTCTGCCGGACTCTGTATATTTCAAATGGTGATAAATTAACGGGAACAAGTTTGGTCTAATGTATCAAATTATATGTAAAATAAAAGAAGTGACTATTAATGTAAGAATTCACATTTTAATATGCTACTAATGTAAGGCAACAATTATTTATAATTGCTAACAAATGACAAAGTCAAATGTGGCAAAAATATTTTGCATACCAATTAATTTCTATATCTACTCTGATGACATTTAAATAGCAACTATTGAATTACTGTTATCTGAACTGCATTGTTTCTATTTCTTTAGTGAACTATTTAAATTCCTTAAGTACAATATTAAAATAAACCAAGTGTTGGTAAATATATAAGAAGATAATCAGAATTCTAATCTAGCTAGTGTTTTATTCAGCAAAATGTACCAACAGGATCACAGCTGGACAGAATATATTTCTGTGATCTTTAGTAGTTCTATATTGCCCCATAAATGGCTCAGTTATAAACCAGTGAATGTGCTTCAGCCTTTGATTTTTTTACTTCAAAGATGAATACCATGAAGATACCACCCAGAGAGAGATCATGTTTTGCTTCAGATCTCTTGTAGTAAAACTGAATTGTCTTGTCTTTGTTCTACTAAATACCTTCTATGCATATGACCACTAAAAAAACATTTTTGAACATATTAGAGAATATTAAAAGATGATAAAATTAAAGTAGGTGTCTCCACCTTTTAAAAAATATAATACCACTCTAAGACATATCGGTTGGCATATTTATTAGTAAAAAATTTTATTTTATCATATTGTATATTTTCAAATATGTACCTCTATTATGTAGAACATTAGTTTTTAATTTTATAATTAAAAATATATCAAATATTATATCTGTTTTGATCTTTCATGAAACAAATGACAAAATGAGACTAGATTATGTACAACAGATTTACTGGCAGATATTCCTGTGAAGGTAGACAAGGAGGAAGTTAGAATACATATACGGTCTTCAAACTGTGATGCAGGTCTGAAACCTGTGAAAGGAGAGAGGGAAGTTACGATTGGATAGGAAGAAGCTTAGTCTGCGATTCAGAAATTCTTGGCAATGCTACGTGTAAAGGAAATTAATTGGGCCAAAACTTCCCTCTAGAGGAAAAGTGCATTAGATGGAATAGCCTGGTTCTAGAAAACTTCAGTCACAGACTGGGACCAGCCAGCAGAAGTAGGGCCTATTAAACATAGTGGTGTACACAAAGGTACACAAGCTGGAAGCTATTAGCAGTTCCCTGTAGCAGTTTGTCTTGAAGGAAGATTGGCCATCACACATACATATTTGGGGCCTTTTACTGGAGTTTACCAGGGGAATGTAGGTTTTATTTCTTAGTTTCCTGAGTTTAGAATGCCTATTCCTAACTTAACATATGCTGTAAGTGTTATCAGGTAATAGACAGCAGGGACTGTGTAACTACACTTGGACCTTGGGTTAAAACCAACAGTTAAATAAAGGTAATAATAATTCTCAAAGCATTTGTCCTGATTATAGAACAGTATAGGCTTATGCATGTTATCAAATGAATAAATATGTTTTAATTTGGCACATAATACTATGAACAAATTCAAATTTCTAAGAAGGATATTATATTTCAGTGAGAAACAGTCATCATTGTTTAACAAAATAGGAAGAGAAACTTGGAAGCAAGCATAGAAAAGAGTACAGTTAGATTACAAGGCACATTGATTTAAAAATTGAGTTAATTAAGAATAACTATATGGGGTATTCCAGGATGGCTCAGTGGGTTAAGCACTCCCTTTACAGCCCCAGGGTCTGAGGATCGAATCCTGGCCCCAGCCCATGCAGATCCATATGCTAAACTGGAGTGAAGCCCCCAGTTTGGTTCTCACCAGGGTGAGATTCTCATGTGGGAGGCCCCTGGTTTGGCCCTTGGCCTGTGGAGGCATGCTTCCCCTGAGTGAGGCCCCTGGCCCAGTTCCTGCCCCGTATGCCCCCCCCCCCCACCTGTGTGAAATGAAACTGTGGAAAACTGATGACATACAACTATGGAGACTGCTCTGGACCCTCCTCCTTCTCTCTCTGTCTGTCTCTCTCTCTGTCAAAAACAATAAGAGAAATCATTAAAAAAAAAAAGAATAACTATATTACCTATACTTGTATTGTAGGAGCACTGTCCATAAAGTATCCAGCCATGTAATATGAAAAATGGAGGCATTTATGACTGCCTTTTTTCCAGACAGCTCTCACATATTTTTAAAGAACCAATAGTGTAGTCCTTCTGAAACTAGAACTTCAGGTGGAGGGAAACAGTGAATTTGCTTCTCCACTCAATGAGCTCTGAGCAGTACTCAACCTACTTTACCTAATTAACGTATCATAGCTTAGTTTTGGATTAACAAAGTCTTCAATTCACAAAAAAAGTTTCACAAAGATTATAGTTGTTATCAATATTTCTAGATGATTATTACAGTTTTTTAGAATTAGTTATCATTTTACAGTAATGTAGCTTAAAGTTCAATAATAGTTTATAGTCAATATTAAGTGCCAGACTTTGTCCCGGATGCTGCTGATACACAAAGGAAGAAATCAGCTGTTATTCCCTTCCTTACCAGTTAGTTGAATGTTTATTCATTCACCTCTTAGGCAAATAGAATATATGTTTCCTATTGCACTGCAAACAAAACAGAAAATATAAATAAATGAATAACTAAATAAATGAGTCCCAATACAACTGACTAACAGTTAGGCAATCTTCCTTTGTTGACAGAATCTTTTATTCTGTATTTAACACTACTAAAATTTTTGTAATTAGAGTTTAATGCAGACCCTATGATATAGAACTCAACTTCAGACATAAACTGTTTAAAAGACAATTTATATCTCAATAAAAAGTAAAACACAACAATTGCTTTGAAAAAGAATCCCATGGAAAAATGAGCTAAAATAAATATCATTCAATATTTTTTACTTTACATGTGTAATAATTTAAAATGTCTTAATTTTTTCCAAATATTACTGCATTATTTTAAAGAATCAAAATAGTATATAAAGTATTTAATACTCTCTTAAAAGATACTTCTATTAAATGTTTGATATATATTCAATAATATTTAGTCATAAACTCATCCACATATATATTTTTAACATGAATTTAATTTCACTATGCATAGTGTTCAGTAGACTTTGCTTTTGTTTCTTTTAAGATTTATTTTATTGTTTTTGACAGAGAGAGACAGAGAGAAGGGAGAGGGCCCAGAGTAGTATCCACAGTTGAATATCATCAGTTTTTTGACATGGTTTTTGTTCCATGTAGGTAGGCTGGGATCGCATACCTGTCAGGGATTCAATCCTCAGTCCCTGGGGCTGCAAAGTGAGCACTCAACCCACTGAGCCATCCCAGTGTCCCCTGACTTTGCTTTTCCTTTTAATATTTATAAATTCTCTATCACTTTTCTTTCTTTTACTTACCTTCACCTTTTTAATTATTGCATTGAGCCTGATGTATGGGTGTGTGATAATTTCCTGATAAGATTTAGGTTGTAACCAGTTGCCTAATAACTATTGCTACGGAAAAATATGTGTATATTTGTAAATCTCCATAAACATATTTATTATTTCCATAGGATAAATTCCTAGCAATGGTACACTTAACCAAAGTGTGTGCATGTTTTAATTTTTAATATTGCATTTCCAGATCACTCTTCAAACCTCATAGAACAGTTTTTAAGTTTTCCTTTCTTGTGGGTTGAATGGTGTCTCCTAGAAAGGTATATTAAAGTCCTAATTCCTAGTATCTGTGAATGTGACCTTATTTGGAAATAGAGTCTTTGCAGATGTCATCAGGTTAAAATCAGGTAAGTATGGGACCTTATCCTATATGATTGGTGTGTTTGAAAGAAGAGGGATATTTGAACACAAAAGTATATATACACTGAGGGGAACACCATGTGAAGACACAAACAGGGAGCCCCCCAGACAAAGATGGAGGCAGAGCTTTGAATTATGTGACTGCCAGGCAAGGGGGACCAAGTATTTCTGGCCAACACCATAAGCTAAGGGAAAGGTACAGAGGCATGGCACAGAGTTTGCTCTGAGTCTAGATCCTTCAGAGAAAGCCTAGCCCCCAGACACCTGGAGTGTGGCTACTCCTAGGTTTCAGAACTGTAAGAATAAATTTCTGTTGTTTAATGCCATTTAAGTTTGTGGTAATTTATGAAGGCAACTCTGGGAAACTTATATAACCTTTAACAATATTTGAAGGGGCTTTTACCCACACTCTCCAGATTAATCATTATTACCGGTACTATTGTATTCCTTTAGTTAATCAGAAAAATAGCAAAAAGATGCTTTATAATGATAAACTGTGTGAAGCTCATGATACACACACACACACACACACACACACACATATACACACATTTATTCTTTTACCTATTTATCAATCAACCTACCTATCAGTCCTTTACTTTGTTTTATAAAGGGATTTAAGCATCTTTCTCTAGTTAGAATAGAAAAACTGCAGTAAAATTGAAGGAAGGGGCATGACCATCAAATAAGTAGGGAGCTGAGTCTGATCCCAGCTGGATAACTGGACCTTGCAAAGCCTCTGTATATAACTGAAGGCTCTAGTAGTGACTGGACTGCAGGGTTAAAGCCTTAGGTTTGTGATTTCTGGCTAGTCTCTTATCTCTTAGCTTCAGGTTCTGGCATAAACCTACGATGGCAGAGAATCATCTGCTATTTCTATGGGATAGAAGGCAGAGAATTCTTGCCATTAATGTTCTGCTTTGCTCTCATAGGAGTTTCCCTATGCTGCTGAAATATGCAGAATTAGTTCTGGATGAAAAAGAGCTTCATGACTGTCAGTTCAGAAATGTTCTGGGTTTATCTTCAGCTTCTGGGGATTATATCATGAGAGGCAAAAATTCCTACAAAACATTTATCAACTTTACTGTCAGAGATAGTTGGTCTGAGGTTGATTTGATTATGATGACATTTACAATGTTTTAAGAATAAGAGGAGTCCACTGTGTCCTCATTGTGGTGTCTTTTCAAATGGAAAGCATTTAAAATGTCATCTCCTGAGATGATAGGACATTGCAGAGTCTGATACAGTAATAGTAAAATGGGAGAGAAGGGGATTTGCAGTCAGAAACCTGCATTCTAGGACTGGCTTTGTGGTTTACTCAATGTGTGTCTTTAGAAAGGTGACTGAAACTGATTTTTTGTCAGTGAGGTATGTTTATAAAATATGCCACAAAAGGTGACTCAGAAAATCAAAGGAGACCATGTTTATGCAAATGTTTTGTAAACTCCACTTTTGTAAAATGTTTTCAGATGTAATATTTTAGGTTGAATCAAGAATGATTGGACTTTGTGACCTATAATTATTTCTTCTTTCTTACATAAATCTTTGGGTCGTATTTTTTTTATATATTAAAACAAACAAACAAACAAACAAACAAAACAAAACAAAACTCTGTAACTAAAAATTTAGTTTATTGGGACAGGTTGTAGGCCAAAGAGTATTATTAAAAGAGGCTCATTGTTTCTCCTATGTCTCACCTACCCTTCTAATCGAGGCATTTGTTACTTTCCATGTGGGCTCATTCTAAACATGAGGTCTCTGTTTCCAAAGGAGCCAAACTGATAACTAATAATTTAGATGAGCTATGTTTATAAATTCAATAATTAAAAAAATGTATATTTAATGTGTAAATCTGTATTGGTTTACCTCTTCTAAACTAGTGCTCTCTCTGTATGTGGCCTGAAAATTGATAAACATTTTGACAGTTAACACTTTAAAACAATTGTTGTGACACTTTGTCTTCAATTTCTAATGTTGAACAAGGACGAAAGGAATTAGCAGCATCACAAATGTAAACTTCAAAATGGAGGCTCAGCCTGTTTGTGAGAATGAGAGCTCTTGCTAGATATAAAAGGGGGAAGTAATAAAGCTCCTGATTAAATGCCACTTACTGCTCTGACAATTACCAAGACTTTGAATCATGTAACTTTTATTGAAGATTATAGAGACTTCCTCTCTCTACTTTCCTAACCTAGAAACCCAAATGAAACATTAGTAGACCTTAATTTATATATTTTAGAAACCTTCCTTATGTGGGCTGTGTGCATTTTTATCCTAAAGAAACATTCATATTTTTTGTCACTCTGCTATATAAACAAGTTATCAATCACTTGCATTTGGCTGAAAATATTTCAGGACAATATTTCTTCTCTTGAAACAAAATTACCTGTGATGAAATATTGAAGTATTTCTGTCTTTGCCTCCTCACCTGTAGTTGGTGATCTCCTCCTAGTCACTCAAGGCTCATCTTGAGTATAACACTTCCTCAGACATTCCCTGACCATTTACATCACTTCAGACACACTCTTTCCTAGTTACTGTGCTGTCATTTGTTTTACTGTCTTCAATAGCTTCTGTTTATGTGGTTACTGTTTAATGGCTCTCCTTTAAAAGTAAAATCCAAAAGAGCAGGGATCTTTTGTCTTGGTTACCATTGTGGCCCCTGCCTCTAGAACAAATTCATTTACTGAATAAATAAATGTATGGACTTCAGTTTTGTCATCTGCAAAATAGAGATACAATCTACTTCCTAGGGTTCTTAAAATAATTTTATGAAACAAGAATCCAAAAAAGAAAGAAAGAAAGAAAGAAAGAAAGAAAGAAAGAAAGAAAGAAAGAAAAGAAAGAATCGAAACACGTTTAGAACATTTACCACAGTGCCTTGTAAGTATTCAAGAATTACTGATTGTTGATGGAAATGTAGACTTAACATTGTGTTTTCAAACTACTTATCCAGAAGAGGAAAGTTAAAGCATCAGGCTGAAAACATAATCTTATTTTCTGTGAGACAAGTGAGAGAAATTGAGATAAAAAAGGAAAGAGTAATTTAAATGAGTATATTAGATTTACATCTAGTTTCTTAGTCTTAGAATAGTTGTGAAGAAATATCTTGTTTTCCTCAGGCTGTTCCTATCTTGCTTGATTTTGGCACCACCTTGGGGTTCTAGTAATCTTGAAATTTTTAGTCAGTAGATGGAAACTTGCTGATGTGGCTGTGGGAACACCCTCACATGGTCACCTACCCCATTATGGGTGTCACATTTATAAGAATTCTCTGGAACAATAGGAATAACTGGGAATGATAGGAATGCACAAGGGCAATGCACACCTTTTCCCTGTTGGTTGTTATGATCACACGTATTATCCCAGTTAACGTTTGCCATTTTTTACATTGGCAGCTCAATTGGCTGCTGAATTTTAGAAGATAAAACTATGAATGTTTATAACTAAAATTAGAAAGATTTAAAAGATTCTTCAAGACACATTTAGAGTGATGATTAAATTCACTGACTATATAGTAAATACAGTGCCAAAAATATGGTGTTTTTTTTTATAAAACCCTACAAAAAAAATAATTTTAAATCATCCTGAGCTTATATTTTGTCCATCTGTGTCCTAAATTTGGTTCCATAATTTGAGAAACTAAAAAAATAATGATGTTAGTATAAAATCTGGGGAGTGATATTCATGCTCAAATGCTTATATATGTTCTCTCTAAATTGTGGTTGTGGGGAAGCCGGGATGGCTCAGTCAGTTAAGCGCTCACTTTGCAGCGCCGGGGACTGAGGATCGAATCCCAGCCCTGGCCTCTGTGGACCCATATGCTGAACTGGGGAGCTCCCCCAGTTCAGTTCTCCCTCTGTCTCTATATCTTTCTCTCTCTCTCTCTCTCTCTCTCTCTGTCAAAACCAATTAAAATATATAAATAAATAAAATACCAATAAACAAAAAAAATGTTTAAAAAAATTTTTTTTAATAAATAAAATAAATATGTGGTTGTAATATTAATTGTTAATAAACTACATGATGTAGTAATTTTTATTAAAGGGGACAATTGAACTTAAATAGCTTTTTTTCTTACTTTTAATTTCTTGGGAAGCCAGTAACTTACATGTTTCTGAAGCAAAGCATGAAGATAAAATTTCTTTAAGGCTGTGAAGAGAATTTGAATGTCAAAGGGTAGTATTGACTTCCATGTAAGATTTCTAATGAGGAAATGTGTTGCTAGATGAATTGCAATCAGTAAAAATGTCCCACTGAATGTGTGAATTCCAAGTATCATAACTAAAAACACATAGTGGCATTTTCATGCATTCTGGACACACAAATCACCAACAATTGGCCAAAATATTGCATGATTAAAGGTAGCAAGCAGGATATTTTTTTCAAAAATACTAGGCTGAGGTATTATACTTGACATTTAGAAAAGCTACTTATAGTACTTGTTTCAGTATTTCTACATCAATTCAATACTAAGAATGTATTTATTTTGCTTTTCAAATTTTATTCAACTGCTAAAATAAAAACTATAAATTATCCTCTAGACAGGTCAAATTTATCACTCCAAATGGTTGAGTAAATTTGTAGCCAAGCTGAAATTGGAATTTTTAATCATTATTAGAGATGTTATTAAAACTGAATGGAGTCAGTCATAGAAAAAATTATATTCGGCTCCTCAATGCATTCAAGTTTTTTGTTTAGGCCAAAGTATTATAGTCGACTCCTATTATTTAGAACCTTTTTATTCTATGTGTGGTCCACTGATCAGCAGCATTAGCATCAATTCAGAAATAAAGAATTTCAGGCCTACTGAATCATAATCTGTGGTCTAACAAGATCCCCAGTGATTTGCATGCACATTAAAGTTGGAGAAGTACTGATTTAGAACATCACCGTATAATTTCTCATTTTTTTTTCTCATAAGTAATTGATGTGAACTACTTTCTTAGGTGGACTGCAATAAAAATATTAATTTTGTCATAAGATGTTAGGCTTTCTAAATATATCTGTGAGTGGATAAGAAAGCCGGATTCCCAAGAGTGAGTTAGGCAATATGTATTTTATTTTCTGCTAACTAGGTATTGATGTTTTCTTAACAGTAAAGTTTTAAAAATATCTAAATCCTTAATTCTGGTGACAAAATATTTATGATTAATAAGGAATCAGAGCTGAATTTTTACTCTTCTCACTATTGAGGGGACACGGTATTCTCACATGCATCCAATGTTATTAACTGACTAGAAAAGTCCTGTTCAAACCAGCATGTAGCAGCTGTTATTTATAGTTAGCAATTGGATTTTAGGTAAGGGCTGTAATCTGTTTTAAAGTTTACAAAACAGGAACAATCATTAAAATAATTATGTAGTGAGAACTCTTTTTCCTCAGATACCTTATATACTTCTTTATAAAAAGCTAGTTTTTCGAAAGACTATGCTTATCTTTATACTAATATTGGGTTCAGTATATAAGCAAAAACACACTTCTAAGGTGTCTCATATAGATGAGGAAAAAAAACTTTCATTTATTTTTTTTACAATGGAAACATTACAAAAAATATTTAAAAAGGGAAGTGCAGATGCAGTCTTCTTTCTAATAAGTATAGGAGGGAAAGCTTTCAGGAAAAAGATGGCTAAGACTAAAGGCCCACTATTTTTTATGTTGTGAGATTATTCAATTTAGAAATAAAAATTATAGCAGCATTCTACTTAGAGTGATGACATCTGTCATCATTGTTGCTTGTAAGAGTATGCATGAAAAATACCTCCTGACCTTTTTTATAAGTTTTATAACTCATGTGACTATTTTTTTTCTTAAGGATTTATTAAATGGTACAATTGCTTTTTTGCTAACTCAGAATGCTTATTTATTCAGGTAATTTGGTTAATGGAGACCTAAGTCAATGGGATACTTTGTATATAAATATATAATGTCATAATATAAATTCTATTTAATAAAAATAAATAGATGTTTTCAAGGAATATATCAAAAGAAAAACACAAAATGAGCTTTATCATCTTCTAGACTGAGATCTACTAAGCTATACAGATATTCAGTGAAAGATGATAAATTAGTTTCTTTTCATTGAAGAGTCTTTGATATATCCATTCCAGCTACTTCTCAGCCTTAGCCTGCATGATGAGCAACTGTTTATTGCTAGCCTCTGCACTGGTGTTTAAACTATCTCCTTGGTAATCAAGACCTTTCTTTTATTTTCTTTCTTTTTTTTTTTTTAATGACTATGATTAAAAATAAGCAAATTTATGGCTACATATGTAACAGGGAAAAATTAAACTTTCTAATCATTGTCTTTTAAGGTATCTATCTTAGAGAAAAGAGAACAACCTAGCTGACCTTTGTCCCCTTGTCCTCTATTCTCTTTTCTATTTTTAACTGTTAAATTTATTGGGGTGACATTAGTTATTAAAAGTTACATAGGTTCCACGTGTACAAGTCTATGTTACATTGTCTATGTATTGTGTTACGTGGTCACCAGGCAGAGTCAATTCTCTTTCCATCATCATATATTTGATGCCCCCTCCCTACTTGCTCACCGCTTTTCCTCTTACCCCTGAAAATGGGATAAGGGTAAAAAGTATTAATGTATTATACCCTAAAAATCTTAAACTCTATTTAAGGAATATTTTCTTGCCTTTATGGTAGCTTAAATTAAACTTAGGAGTTTCCTTTGTATTTAAGCTGTCAGATGAAGTTTCTTACTTTCAAAATAAGCTTTATTCTTAGTGAAATAAATTACCCCCATCTTTATTACATTGAAACAGAAGGAAATATTTAATGCCTTTAGAATGACATATTCCTGTGTTATTTACAGGAGTCATACTGAATAGAAGGAGGTTGCCAGGGCACTCCTCCTGAGCTAATAGATCACATTAGCATTTTCCATTTTCAGATGTTTCCCTTAACTGTTGGAAAGTTCTTTTTAGTATGAGGCGAAACTAAAAAATAAATCATACTTCTAAAATTAAAATATCAGTCATAGTTCCAAAATAAAATTAAAATGCATCCACACATCAATTTTTACAATAGAAATTGGAAACACTTTTGACAAGTCTCCTATGGCCTTTTTTTTTTTTTTTTTTTTTTTTTTTTTTTTTTTTTTTTTTTTTTTTTTTTTTTTTTTTTAATGGGTTGTGAGTAATCAGAAAGACTTTTTGGTGCCTTGACTCCCATGCTTTTAATAAATTGATATATCTTACTCTACATCTTTATCTCTAAGAAGAACATTCAATTTGCACTTTTGATTTAAAAAATTGGCTTTATATTTTATTCTAGAGAAATTATTTTAAAATACTATTTTGACATTAATTTTTAATATGTTATCTCTTAAATTGTCCATTGGGTTTTTTTGCTTGAGAGGTCACTTCAGAGATGATTGCATACAATTACTCATTTGTTTTCGATATAGCACTTGTTCTCAAGTTTAAGTTTTATCATATACAATGTCTACTGTCACTGTTATCATTTCTTAATTATTTTGTTTTGTCACAAGTCCTGTGTTTTGTTTCTATTTTGTTTCCTTTTACCCTTAATCACTTCTCCACTTAAAATTCTTAAAACTAATTATTGGGGATGCTGGGATGGCTCACTGGGTTGAGCACTCGGCTTCCAGCCCTAAGGTCTGAGGATTGAATCTTGGCCTTTGCCCCAAGTTTGGTTCTCACTGGGGTGAGCCCCCCTAGGTATGCTTCTCATGCAGGAAGCCCCCAACTGGTTCCTGCCCTGGGCAGCCCCACACCCATCTGTGGAATGAAACTGTATAGAAAGCTAATGACATGCAGCTATGGAGACTGCTCTGGGCCATCTCCAATCTATCTGTCTCTGTCTCTCTCTCTGTCAAAAATAATAACAATAAATTAAAAAAAAAATTACCATTAACACTTTGAACTTCAAATCAGAGGAATTGATTTTAAAATAGTGTATGGGGAAGCTGAATGGCTAAGTGGGTTAAGTGCTCACTTTGCAGTGCCAGGGACCCAGGATCGAATCCCGGCCCTGGCCCCAGCCTGTGTGGACCCATATGCTGAACCGGGGAGTGCCCCAGTTCAGTTCTCTCTCTGTCTCTGTCTCTGAATCTCTCTCTCTCTCTCTCTCTCTCTCTCTCTCTCTCTCTCTCTCTGTCAAAAAAAAAAATAAAAAAAAAAAAATAAATAAATAAAAATAAAATAAAGTAGTGTATGATATAAAGCAAGCAAATTATTAAAATATTAAGCATCCCTAAACTAATTTCTAGTGTTTACCAGGTTTAAATAATGATTATAATATAAAAAAATACATTAATATAAAGAAATCCTTAAGAAAGTGATGAAATCCAACTCTTTCAACTCACCTCAGGTCTTTCCACCTGCTTCACTTCCCCATCTTCATTTTCTCATGTGTCTACTTTTCCCACATTCCTATTTCAACTCCTGAGCATCTGTGGGTAAACTTAAGACTTCATGAATGTAGTTTAAAAATTATTTGCCCAAATAATTTCTAATGTTATTTTAGATAGTATTTTTATACTTGAATAGTATTTAATTAATAATTAATAAACAATGCAGGAGAAAAAGGAATACAGTTAAGAGGTAATTTTGAAGATAGTGGCAAAAAATACAGTAGGGTTCAATTAGATATTTTCCTTCAGCAAGAGACAGGAATAAATGAAGAGGAAAGGTTAACAAACTATCCTGGAAGAAGGCAATAGCAGGGAAAGTTCAAGAAATTCTCATGTTCTTATTGGTTTAGAAAAATCATTATGATACAGTGAAACATGGAACTAAATATTAGTCATAAGTACCTATTTATTGGTTCTTTATTATATTTAAGGTATTTTAAATATTTTTATCTTTAAAAAATATCCATCCACCCCACTAGATATACTAATTTCTATTTGCAGAAAAAGTAACGGTAATAAAAGGGGTTAAAGATTTTTTTTTTTATTGGCTCCATTGACAACCTGTGGAGAGACAATGCTTTTTTTTTGGTCCTTACGCATATTGAACTTAATCCTCATAGTCTATGAAATGTTTAAAGTAGGCACTATTATTCCCATTTTATAACTAAAAAAACTGATATTTCAAAAGGTGAAATTAATTGCTTAATGGGAGGACATTGGGCTCCTTTTCCCTTGCTCTTTCCTCTCTATACTTTACTACCTCCTTAATCTCCAGAGGAATCATTTTCTCCTTTCTGTCAGCCTTCAAAATCTTGTTGATTGCTCTCTAATTACAAATACTTGGAGAAAAGTGTGTAAATTGATATGCAAATGATCTTTTCCCCTTAGCAAATTAGCACTTTACTTCCATCTAATTAAGTAGCTTTTTGGAGGAAATGGATTTTGAAAAGAAGAATGGAAAGTGTTTGGATTATTTTAGCTGTATTTCTGCTTTAGCTAGCCTTGTGAAAACAGGAGTCATGAGTGGTAGCAAGCAATGAAAGTAGAGAAAAAAGACAGGGGGTCTGGATGAGACAAGAAAATTTAATTGTAATTGCTAACGAATCTTCATGGCAATTGTAAACTGCCTTTCTTCTATCATTCTTTTCCTAATGGTAATCTTTTTTCAAAGTAAAATAAAAGTTTAATCATAAAGTTATATTTCCTCTCATAATTCTGGGTGTTAACCACTGACTTATCATTTATTAAAACTGGATATATTCGAGCTTAAATTACTAATTTTGGTAAAGGTTTCAGAGATTAAAGGCTGTGTTTTTAATTAGGGGAAAAATGATTGCTTGAATATAATACAAGAATTTTTCTTAGAAAAAAAGTCACTTGTTGCAATAAGAATTGTTAAAATATAAATTTAAAAATATTAGAAATCTTAAGTTTATTTTAGAAAAAAAATATTCAAATTGGGAAGTGTCCAATCCAGCAGATAAAGAACTCCAAGGAACTGTGCAAAATGAAAGACTTAAAGGTGGAAGGGAGCAAGAACAAGGAAAATACACTAGCAAATAAAGCAAGCTGTTTATTGCAGGGTTACTTCTCTTTAGGGGATAAAAGGGGTCTGTTGGGCAGATTTCGAAAGAAGTGCTGATCAGGTATTTCCTGATTGACTGATTTAAGATTCCATTTTGGGGAAACCAGGGTGGTTCAGCAGGTTAAGTGCTCGCTTTGCAGCCTTGGGGACTGAGGATCAAATCCTGGCCCAGGCCAATGGGGACCCATATGCTGAACTGTAGTGTGTTTCCCATGCAGGAGGCCCCCAGTTCAGTTCTCGTCTGCCCCTCCCCCCCCAGTTTGGCCCCTGGCTCAAGGGGGCATGCCTTACATGCGGGAGGCCCCCAGCCCAGTTCCCAGCCTACGCAGCCCCAGCCCACCTGTGTAGAACAAAACCAGGTTGAAAACTGATGACCTACAACTATGGAGGCTGCTCTGGGCCTTCCCCCTTCTCTCTGTCTCTCTCTCTATTTCTGTCAAAAAACAAACAAACAAACAAAAAACAATAAAATAAATCTTAAAAAAAAAAAAAAAAGATTCCATTTCTGGGAGAGCCAAAACCTTAAATAAGTCTCTTCAGTTTGGTGAGAGAAGCTTAGGATATGAAACTCTATTTTGGGTATCTTGTCTTGTTTTAACAGAATTAAAAGGAAAAAGTCTGCCTTATATATGTTTAGTGGTGTTAGAAGCAAGGAGAGAGAAAGAGAGAGAGAGAGATAAACTTTCTTTTATGGTGGTACTGAAGCAGGCGTCTGAATGTTGTTATCTCAGCGTTTGATACTGAAGTGGAATTCAGTACTGTAAGGAATCGACACGAGAGATCGAGTGGCTAATCAAATGCAAGCCTTTATTGGGAGCGCTCCCGGACGAGATTCTGCGGTCCCAGAAAAAGATGGGGGCCGACGAAGTCATGTCTTGGGAAGGGAGGAGGCAACTTTTTATAGGGCTCTGGGGTTGGGGAGAGGTGGATCAGGTGGCCAACGGAAGTCGCGCATTCTAAAGTTCCCAGGCAGGTTGCAGCCACTTGGACACATCCTGTTTGCCTGGAGTCCCGAGGCCCACCAGCCTTACAAGTACATCTATATTGAATGTGCAAATACATGAATAAATAGTATGAATTTAAATTTATCATCAAAACTAAGGCATGTGACATTCACAATATATTAAATCCATAATCTCCAAAATTGATTTATGGATTTAACAAAATGTTGTTTGCATTTGGGGAAAGCCTTTATTCTTTATTTAACTGTGCTACCTAGGTTTATAAATAGCTGGTTTCTGTAAATCATATGATGTTGTATTAAATTATAGTAGCATTTCTTTTTAATTATGAAAATTGTACTTATTAATAAATTATTGTTGACTCTTCTGCCTGTTTTGCTTTACCAGGTATTGGTATCTTGTCTTTATCCCCAAATTAGTTTTTGAATTTATAATGCTTGTTTTCATATTTGTTTTAAAGATTTATTTTATTGCTTTTGACAGAGACAGAAAGAGACAGAGACAGAGAGAGAAAGAGAGAAGGAGAGTGCCCAGAGCAGTCTCCACAGCTGTGTGTCATCAGTTTTTGACAAGGTTTTGTTCCACACACGAGGGCTGAGGCCATGCAGGGCAGGAACTGAGCTGGGGGCCTCCCACATGGGAGGCACATCCCCTCAAGCCAGGGGCTGAACTGAAGGGTAAGAACCATACTGGGGACCTCTCCCGCATGGGAAGCACACTTCAGTTCCTCATATGGGTCCACATAGGCCAGGGCCGAGCCAGGATTTGATCCTTGGTCCTCCGGGCTACAAAGTGAGCACTTAACCAGCTGAGTCATCCCAGCTTCCCCTGTTTTCATATTTTATTCATTAAAATTAAAAAAAATATAACTACAACTGATGATAATTGAGTACCCCAGCAATGCTCAGCTGTGCTCTAGGCAAATTCATTTATATTATTGTAGGCTCCCTTTAAGAAAAATAAAGAACAGACCTGTTTGCTATTTTTTTGGAAGTTATATTGGGAAAGAGACAATATTTATATAAGAAAACAATTTATATCAGATGCACAATTATGATAGAAATTACAACCACTTTATTTAAAAAACATGTCTATAGAAAATGGTAAATATGTCAGAGAAACATTGGTTTTGGTGAAACATTTGGGTTTTAATAGAGATGTAAAAAAGTATTCTCACTATTATTGAATACTGACTATTTCAAGAACAAACAAGGATTATCTCCAAGCTACAGGATTTTTATGAAGAAGGAGAAAAGATTATAAATTTTATATCTGCAACCATAGACATACCTGTCTTATCTGGACAGTGTGCGCCTCTCCCATTGTTTTCTGAAAAGTCCTTATGATACCATGTTGCCAATGTGTACTTGATTCTATCCTTGTAAAATGTGGGGAGGGAGGTCTTTGAAATTACTCAGTTTACCACCTTTGCTTTTAGAACTTTTTTTCTTAAAGATTTATTTTTATTGTTTTTGATAGAGAGAGAGACAGAGAGAGAGAGAGAGAGAGAGAGAGAGAGAGAGATACACAGACAGAGAGAAGGGTGAGGGCCCAGAACAGTCTCCATAGTTGCACATCATTGGTTTTTCCACATAGTTTCACTCCACAGGTGGGCGCAGGGCTGCACCGGGCAGGAACTGGGCCGGGGTCTCACTCCGGTGAGAACTGAACTGGGGGCACTCCCCAGTTCAGCATATGGGTCCACACAGGCTGGGGCCGGGATTCGATCCTCTGTCCCCAGGGCTGCAAAGTGAGCGCTTAACCCACTGAGCCATCCCAGCTCCCCGTACCTTTGTTTTAGATGAAGGTGATACTGGTTCCTGGGGACATCATTTGAGTTTTTTCTATTGTAGTGCTTATTAAGAAGTGGAAATTCAATTCTAAGCCATTAGGTGATCCTCAACCAAAAGTGTTTTTATCCCTTCCATGCTGTCTTCATGATCTGAATAAAGTCATCCCTTATTATGTAGTTGGTCCAATAAGACATATCTTTAAAGAAAATACAAATCAATGAAAATTTATACAACTATTAAGTATGCAAAATATGAACTCAATGATTCATACAGTGTATACTTCCTTTAATGACTTATTCCTTCTTGCTCAAATGTGTGCTTTTCCCACTGTACTTCCCAAGAACAATCTATGTGAAATATTTTTGTTTGACTGTATTCTAAGGAAGCCATATAAACGTGTGTTCTGAAATGGGCAACATACTGCAAGGGCTTTGTTTTCATGACTTCATAACTGCCCTAAGCATTTTAAATTTGTTGCATAGAAGATTTCCTGAATGAAATAGCAGCTGTTTCAGGAAAGTATCAAACATTCTCTCCAGGCCCATTGGGTGCTGATTTGCTTCATATTCTCTTACTAACAGCAACTAGAGTGGAGTTGTTAATAACATATACTTTTACTGCTAGCTAAATGTACACATTACCTAGTGGTAATATTTGATTTTACATATTTATTTAATTCTATGTATGTCTTTACACCAAGGGACTAACACCCACTAGGAGAAAGAATAAGAGGGGAAATTAACCAAGTAACTGTTTGCCATCAAATAGGTCTGGATTAAATGATGAGCTTGCAATAGCTTGGAATAGAATAACTTTAAGTCTTTGGTGTTCAGTGGGCAGTTAAATGCACTAAATGGTAGTGCTATGCTGGGAAAGCATATATTTTAGTTCAAATTTTTGCATGGAGGTGATTGCACATTATGATATGAATAGCTGTACTAAATGCATGGAGGTTTTCTGCCAACATGGGAGGTGATTAAGGCCCCCTTTACTAGATAACGGCTCACTGGAGGAATGTAATGGTGGAAAAGTAAAATCTGAAAACAGATGATTTCCATTTAATAGTCCATTGACTCTCCTTCTAAAGCCACCATGGTGAAGGAGCTGCTCTTTATTTTTACTGCACAAAGAAGTACAAGTTGTTTTGATGCTTTTGAGCATGCATATTTTTTGAGAGAAAGAGAATAAGAGAAAGGAAGAAAGAAAGAATATAGTTTTCCATTAAAGATAAATGCAATTAATTCAGTTATTCATTTTAAGAAGTACATTTTTCCTTCTATTGAATAATCACTGTAGCTCAGTATGATTTTCTTTTTTTTCTGTCATTACCCCCTTCCCCCACTCTTCCACCTGGATCATTCATTCTCTATCTAGTTGTAACAGACTTACAAGAAAAGGTATACTATGTTTTTTATGTGCTCCCAATGTGATTATTAGACAGTCTCAGTCCCACAGTCTCAAGGAGTTTGTGTTTTGTAAACTCAAACTGTTATTTGTACATGAAGTATCTAGTGCACCTTTCCTGTTGAAAGCATTTACTCATTAATTATTTTTCTCTTTCTTACTATCTGTGTATTTTATATTCTCATAGTAATAGGTTGAATAGACCCACACATAGTATTTTGTCATTGGTTTAATCATAGCAGTCAATTTTACTAGTTCTAAAAAAATTACTTCCCAAACTCCAATATTATGTTGTATATTTATCAAGGTACTCAGTATTTTCACTCACTTCTTTTTTTCAGATTAATTTTTTTACAAAACAAATCTACATAAAAATTATTTTAGTATATCTCCCATTCAGTCTACTCATTAACAGGAGGGGGCAGTAATGTTTCTACTATATTAAAAGTGGTAGTAGTGAGGATTCAACGTGGTGATTTTATAGTTTTTATTATTTTTATTTATGTATTTATTTATTTATTTATTTATTTATTTATTTATTTATGTTTTAAGATTTATTTTATTGATTTTTGACAGAGAGAAACAGAGAAAAGAGAGACAGAGAGAAGAGGGAGGGCCCAGAGCAGTCTCCACAGTTGACATTAGTTCTTTTCCATATAGTTTCACTCCATAGGCAGGCACAGGGCTGCACAGGGCATGAACTGGGCTGGGAGCCTCCCACATAGGTCCTGGCAAGAAGTGAACTGGGGGCACACCCCCAGCCCAGCATGTGGGTCTGCATGTACCGAGGCCGGTACTCGATCCTCGATCCTCAGGGCTTCAAAGCAAGCGCTTCACCCGCTGAGCCATCCCAGCTTTCCCTATAGTTGTTATTATTACTTACAGTTTACATCTTGGATATTTCAGAAGATAAATAGTAGTTAATACCATTCCTTTTTAAATATAGAAATAAATATGGCATAAGGAAATTAGTGATTATCTGAAGATTTTACCGTCTACCTTTGGCACAACTAAATTAGAATTTATATCTACTAAATCTTTCTATTAGTCTATTTTAAAAATAAGTTTTGTGATTCCATTTTATAGGCCATATATGAAATTGTACTAATTCTGATTGTTTTTTCCATCTTCTTTTTACTTTGAGATCCAATATGTGCATTTGATTCTGCATATTCTGTTTGTGCTTGTCTCACCACTTTTATGGCTGATGAAGTTGCTTATGTAAACAGTTACCATACAAGTAAATAGATCTGATAGCTCCTACCTCTGGAATTTACATATGGTATTGATTAGTACAAGCCAGTGATTCAAGTTTCATTTTTAGTGCCATTTTATAGGACTTTGACTTCTTCTCAACCAGAGAGCCCACCTGGACTAATGGCATGGTGGACTGGATGATAACTGCAAAGGCCACTTTAGAAAGTAATCAGTGTCAGGAAAGTTTAGAACCAAAGGAATGAAATGATATGAGATTGGGGCAGAGGGGAAAGCCCTTAATACCTAGTCCAAGGAACTAAGTAGGATGGTGGCATCAGAGTTAGGTACTAAGAAAGTCTGTGGCCAAAGCTGATAGGAGAGAACAGAGTATGAATAATTTAGGGAGCAGGGAGCGTTCATTTTTACTGCCAGCTTTTCTAAGGGGCCAGACCTTACTCAGAGATACACACAGTTTGCCCATTTTAAAGACATTCAGAAGCTGCATTGTGATACCAAATATCTTACAGAAAGGTGTGCTTGGTCACACCTGGATATTATAAACAGAAAAGATGGTTAGGTGGCTTAAATCCATAGTCACTTTTGGCAAAAAGAACCCAAAAGAAATGCACTACTTTGAGTGGATCAGTTGTGTTACCTTGGAATAAAAGGATAAGGAATCTGCCAAGATTGATAAAGGAGTATCTCATAGCTTACAGTTTATCTTTTTCTTTACAAGTCTATTATTTCACAGAAAATAACTCTATGTAAACTGCAAAAGTAAAATGTTTCATATGTGCACAAATAAGAGAAAGTGTTTATCATTCTGTTCTAGACAAGATAGAATTCAACTATGATTCATATTAGCAAAATGACAAACGTTTTTCACTGTAGCATGTAAGATAGAAAGTTATTTTAGAAATCTCAAAAGTAAGAATAGAATGCAATGTATTTTTGAGAAAGCCAGTTATTAGAAACAAAAATGTATTTATCTCAGGAATATCTTGCAACTTCCATGGTTGCAGATACATTTTGTATTATCTATAATTAATAGGTTCTTAACCTAGAGTTGAAATAAACCTTAGCCATCAATTGCATTGCTATGATTCTTTTTTTTAATGGCTGAGGATCTAAACATTAAACAGGTTAGTGAATAAAATAAGTAAAATCCAGTGAGACACATGAGAAACTCAACAGAACTTAAATAATGAATAATAATTAGATACAAATTTAAAATATCACATCACTATTGGGCAACATAAAAGAGTTCAGTAGAGAAGTTAGATTTCTCCCTTCCCAACTGAATTTTATATATTATGGAGAAAATCTCCACAGGCAATTTTAACACATTTTATAAAGACTCTCCTTTACTATCTTTTTCTTCTTTTATATTGTATAGAGTTATTAAATATGTCTGTACAACCACTGATATATTTAAAATACTTTCTGATAATATTATCTCTCTTCTCTCAATTACTTCGCCCAACTGGGTGTATATGTGTGAGATTTGAGTTTATATGTTGTATTTTAAGTAAATCTTTGACTTAAAATACTGAAAAAAAAAAAACAAACAAACTATGAATATACCATAGCAAATTGGTATAATTTCAGAAAAGATGGTAATGTGAAATTAAAATCAGAAAAAAATGGTTAAAACAGGAGGGAAGTGAATAATCAGTGAACGATTATTTTTATATTAATACTATAAATTATATTCTAAAAGACTTTTTTGAATTACATTTCAGATACCCATATCATTTATTTGTGACTTTTTTTTTTTATTTTTTTGACAGAGAGTCAGAAAGAGAGAGAGAGAGAGAGAGAGAGAGAGAGAGAGAGAGAGAGAGAGAGAGAGAGAGATACACAGAGAGAGAGAGAACTGAACTGGGGAAATTCCTCAGTTCAGCACATGGGTCCATACGGGCTGGGGCCGGGATTCGATCCTGGGTCCCTGGCACTGCAAAGTGAGCTCTTAATCCACTGAGCCATCTCGGCTTTCCTTTTTATGATTTCTTAAAGACATGATTTTTATTCACTTAAAGCAACTAATAATTTATTCTTTGCTTTTTAAAGATAAAAATGAATATGATATTTTTTGTTAACTATTCCACTAACAGTTAAATGCTTTGAAGGAACTTAAAGCATCATGAAGATTATTACTATGTCTATTGCAAAAACTCATTTACAATATTTTGATCCTTTTGAGAAATACCAGAACTGAGCCAATTTCAACGTTGAGAAAATTACAAAGCTTAAATGCAGTTCTAGGATAATTTAATGATTAGTATATTCTAAGAGTGGGACAATCAATGCCATGTTTAATAAGTCTAAAGATGGCATTCAGTAGAGTAAAACTTCCTACCATTGAAAGACAGCATTCCCACTAAATTTGAGGATGCTGTGGATTCTTACAAAGAAAAAAATTGAAGGCATATGTGGCCTTAAGGTAGGTCAAGAGCTACTTTCCCTTTTACATTGTTTTGACTTTATATTAACCATCAGTGAACTTATAGAGTAGTCTCATTTATCTTAGGTTGGGTGGTCATACCTTCTTTTGTATCCTAGACATTCCTGTTTGTCACAATATAATATTTAAAAATGCCTCCTCCCACTGTCAAAAATTCTCCAGTTTGTATGATAAATTATGTAATAAGCCTTCTCTTGGGTATAGCCTTCATTCACCAATCAGAATGAATTTATTAGGTACGTAAAATGTGTGTGGGAGCCTTTGGTTAGATGAACAAGACATTAAAGAAAGATGAACAAGACATAATTCCTATATTTAGATATCTAGTTGGGGGGAAATAGAAATATTTTAAATAGTGGAGGCAATAACTAATGAAGTGACAAAATAAGTGATATGACTAATTAATATAAGAACTCAGATAAGTGGAAGATTTATGGAGTGAAATGAGCAGTTCCCACATACTGTCCACTATGACATTGCATTATCCCACAGGTGTCTCATTGAAAGACTTTGGAAATCTAGACATGCCTTTTGTGTCTAATTTTTTTTTGTTGTTTCATTGCTCTTCCCTATGCTACCATTTCCTCCAGTGTTAAACATCATAAAAATTATTTTCACCTTTACTTTGTGAAGTCAGCGTATTTAGTAGCTATTTTGAGACAATGCTCCAAGCTATAGCTTTTCACAGATAATAATCAATCATATATTAAATGACTGCTTTTTTTTTATTGTTAAATTTATTGGGGTGACATTGATTGGTAACAATTAGATAGTTTCCGGATGTACAAATCTACATTACATCACCTATGTATTGCATTATGCGCTCACCACCCAGAATCAGGTTTCCTTCCATCACCATATATCTGGTGCCCACTCCCACTCACCCCCCACCTTCTTTCCCTCCCCCATCTTTCCCTTCACTCAAGTAACCACCAAACTATTGAGTGTGTCCATAAGCCTTGTGCCCACTCCCACCTCCCCTTCCCACCCTCCCTCCCCTTTCCTCACCTTCCCTCAGATAATCAGCAAGCTATTGAGTGTATAAATGATTGCTTTTATACCCAACCTATGTGGTCCTTCAAAGTGAACTTCTATAGCTACTGTTTTTTGTTTCTTGTTTTTTTTATTCTTTGTTTGTTTTCTGTTTTTGTTTTAAATCTGATCTTTTTCTAAAGCACGGTTTCCCAAAAGAAATGCTTAGACATAGCATTTGAGTTGTTGAATGCCCCATATTTTGAAGGGTGTCTGATTTTAGTTCTGTGGGATTCTATGAATGTTAAATCTACAAACATCACTATTATAATTTCTGAAATATTTTTAGCACCTCCACAGAATCTGTAATCAACTCCATAGAATCCATATTGTCCTATAATAGGAAAAGATCCTGAGAAATTGAGCAAGAAGTGATAATTTATTTGTATTTTCCTCATACACCTGTGGAACAACAGAGGCATTGATTTTATTTTTGTTTTTCTTTTTTAAATTATTTCTGTTCAGAAGATTTTTTTTTTTTGACAGAGAGAGAGACAGAGAGAATGGGGAGAACCCAGAGCAATCTCCATAGCTGTATGTCATAAGTTTTTAATATAGTTTAACTCCACAGGTGGGTGTGGAGCTGTACTGGGTAGAATTCAGCTGAGGGCCTCCTGCATGGGAGGCATGTCGCCATGAGCTGGAGGCCTTCTACATGGGAAGCACAGCTGAGGCAGGAGCTAAACCAGGGGCCTCCCACATGGGAAGCTCTCCCCAGCGAGAACTGAACTGGGGCACACCCTAGTTCAGCATATGGGTCCACAAAGGCCAGGGCTGTGATTTGATCCTCAGATCCCAGAAGATATTTTTATTTTATGTTCATGAGTAAATCACCTGAGGAAATAGTGTAATATTTTAGTGTTGTTTTATAGCTAGCATAATCATAGAAATATAAATGATTAATTATGTCTCTAATGCAGGTTTATCTTAGCACCACCATTATTTCTTAAATGCAAAATTTGAATAATCTTCAATATTTGTAAGGTTCCCAGGTCTCTGGACATAATTCCAGAGAGCATCACTTTCCACTGGTTACTGACGGTCCAAAAGAACTGTTTTGATTTTGATATTTTTAACATGATATATTGTGCTTATCAATTGTTCAACCCAAAAAGGAAAGTGAATATTTATTTCATATATTCTTAAATGATATTTGCTTTTGGCTTTCATAATGTAAATTACATGATGATTGCATAACCAGTTTTCATTGAGATTTATTTGTAGCAGTGTTTCTGTGTTAATTTGATTAATAAAACTATCTAAATCTTAAAGTCAACTGGTCAATTTTAAATACAACTATTGGTTTTTCAAGATTCTAAAAACCTCATAAAGATGGAAAAAAATGCACTTACATACATAACTCTAAAATAAGCCTTAGATAATTATTATACTTTTCTCTTCATAGAAGTATTTGAAGAATAATTCTCATATGTTAGATAACCTCTCAATGTTCAGAGAAAAGACATAATCTTCATTAAAAGTAGTTATGCTTGGTTAATCTCTACATTTAATAGTAAAATAAAAATTTATTAGCTCAGAGATCGTGTCTGTTGATTCAGAAGATTATGGTAGTGATTTTGTAAAAGCATATGAGAGGTACTAAAATGAATTCATAATCTAAGTGGCTTTTATTTTAATTGCACAAAGAAAACTTGAATGCATAATATTCTCACTAATTGGTTATATTTCTGTTTTAATAATAAATTTGTAATTCAGATATGCATACAAACAGGAGTCAAATGTGACAGCAAAGAGCATAAACATTTATAATCACTTGTTTTAATAGGAACCAAACCTATGAAAGTTGCATTGATGAGTGGAATATCTACAAATGAAAATAGAAATGCATCTTGGTGGAAATTAGAGCATATATCCAAAGTAACATTTTGTCAAAAATGCCAAGTAATGATTCCATGTTTGAAAAATGTACATAAAGGGACTAAAAATATCTGATTGCTATGTACATTTAGCATTTTATGTAGAGGATTTTCTTTTCTTTATTTGAATTGTATGTCTTTTACGTCTTTTAAAAACTGAAAAAATGTATAGATGATATGAAACAGTGAGTTTGTATCTTGAAACAAAAACCTGTACTTGTTAATAATTTTATTCTTTAACATTTCTACAACATAGGAACCAGAGCAGAAAATCAGACAAAGTTATATTATATTTTGAATTTTTAACATTTATTGGCCTACCTGCCAACTTGTCTATAGAAACTTACCTGCTTGAAAGTATCACAAATATTAATTTTTAACAATATTTTCCCTTAACTGGATGTTTCTCTTTGTTTTTAGTATCTGACATTTTCTAGTTCTCAGATGAAATCTCATCTTGAATATGGTAAAATGTAAGAATTATTTTTATCAATAGAAATATTCAATTACTTAAATATTTATTGAACACAAGGCACTAAGCTACATTCAGGTGAATACATAAATTTTACCAAACATGTCTAATTTAACAATATGAGACAAATGCTTTTTTATATTGATACACTGAAATTGGCAACCCTGGGGGCAAAATGAAAGAAAAATGGATATTATTTCATATTTTGAGTACTACTGTCCTGAATAATGCAAAGCTATTGGAAAATAGAACAAGATATTTGATATGGGAATGTGCTTTAAAGAATGAAGGCTGACGCTAGTATGTCTGATATTCCTGGAGTGCATAAAAACCTTCTCAGGACAGTGAGTTGCAAAGACTGCTTGTGGGTGGCCTGGCCAGCTTCCCACAGTTCAGCTGACTTTGTTCACCAGACCAGTACATGATTAGCACATCACTTGTTGCATGCTCTCTTTCAACTCTTTTTATCTTTTAATGATTTGTCTAGCTGATTTTCTACTTTTTCTGGGAAGAAAGTAAAGCTATTTGAAATCTTGGTTTCAAAACGATTTCTTGTGACTTTGCTATAATGAGGGACCAGTTCATTTCCCAATAAGCTGTGCAATGAATACAAAATACACCAGAGGAAGAAATGAGAGTGTACAGTGAGAATGTAAGAGGGGAAAAGGCCCTGTTGTCCTACCTCTAGAGATGCGGGCTTAAATATATAAAGCAATGGTGTGGACTGTAGATAACTAACAGTTATCTATGTGCATATGAATATGTGTGTGTGTGTGTGTGTATTAGAGGTAAGAACTGTATATAAACTAACATCTAATGAAAAAATGATAAAATGACCCATGTGCATGGTAAATAAATAGCCAAATGATACTTGACCAAATGCAATAAAATAGGTTTAAAAATAATTTAAATAAATTATTTTGTTAACATAATAGAAGGTAATAATCTGAATGCCAAACAAAGGTATTTGAAATTAATTTGATTAACATCACAGTCATGACAGACAGGTATAAGAATTAAATGACGGGGAAACGGAGATGACTCAGTGGGTTGAATGCTCCCTTTGCAGCCCCCAGGACTGAGGATCAAATCCTGGCCCTGGCCCTTGGAGACCCATATGCTGAACTGGGGTGTCCTTCACATGTGGGGGGGGCAGTTCAGTTATCGTCCCCGCCAGTTCAGACCCTGGCTCGAGGGGGCATGCCTTCCATGTGGGCAGCCCCAGCCCAGTTCTTGCCCTGCATGGCCTTTGCCCACCTGTGGAAGGAAACCATGTCAAAAACTGATGACGTACAACTATGGAGACTGCTCTGCGCCCTCCCCCTTCTCTCTGTCTCTCTTTGTCAAAGAAATAAAAAAATTGTTAAAAAAAACAACAACTAAATAATGTAGGTCAGATAATTGTCCTAGACTAAATAATAAAAATAAATTATACTATTGAGCACATACTATATGCTAGATACAATATGTATACCTTATTTCTTTGAATTATGTAAACAACTTTATACTGTGAATATTTGCATTCCTATTTGATACATGAGGAAACTGATGCTTAAAGAGGTGAAATGGCTTACCCAAATCACATCATGAAATGACTCAGCCAAGATTTGCTTTAAATCTTTGAAACCAGGAATTGTTTTAATAAATGTAATTAAATTATTTAATTAAGTGAATAGAGCATTTGTGAGTATGGGTTTTAAAGTAAGTTAAACTTGGGTTTAAATTTGGACTATCGCTGATATGTAATAGGTTGTGTGGGCTTATGTTGCCTCACTTTTATAACATAGGGCATAAAAATACATATAGGGAGCACTCAATATTATTAATCATAAGACATATATGTTTTAATGATTCAATTATCTATGACAAATATTCCATCGATAGTACTTCATATTGTTAATCAGAAGATGAATACATTGTTTCAATGATTTGGTTATTTATGATAAATATATTCTGTCGATATTCAGTCAAGTATTTTAAGACATATTTTATTTGTCTTCACTCAGGAGCATCAGAACCTATTTGGTCCCTTAATTGTGACCCTAAATAAATAGCTGAAGCTCATAAAATTCTTGAGTCCATTATTAATTCTTTCTATACAGGTTTCTGTGTACTAATAGGTACTTGGTAAGTATCAGGGTACGTAGTAATACTACTAATGGAATATGGATATATTAAAAGCAACTCTTTTGACAGCCCTTCATTAACAGTGAGCAGTTAAATATATTAAGAAAACTTGTTTTGCACACTCTTTCAATCACAGAACACCAAAGATGTGTATGTTATAATTACAATGATCTTTTTTCTTCATTGTCCTGCTGAGGAATGCGCTGTAATTCTGGCAGCCAGACTACAGAGTTGGCTTGCTTTCCTTGGATTGCAGATGTCTAATTGTAGGCAACCATTTCATTTTAAATGCTTATTAAAGTGGCAACCATTTAGTATCAGTAACGTGGATCAGCATCCATGATTATTCACTTAATTAGAGAACTATATTTTATCCCACTTTTCAATTTTTTCTATCAATCTACACACACATAACTCATGCAGATTAATAACAAACCTTTCTTATATAGTAATATTGCTTTGAAAGAGTTAAAATTCCTTTGCCTTTTGTTCCATGTAATATATATGAAAAATAATAATTATGAAATTATGATTTTCTGTTATTTAAGTAGATTGGTATTACACATACAAGAATCATTTTTCTGTTTTTGAGGCTTTTCTAGATATATTTTTACCTTAATAAATGTCTTTATTCACTAACTAAAATATTATGTTTGATTGTCATTCTAAAAAATTGAAAAATGAAAATAGACCATTTGTCAGATACTGAACTATTGAGTTAACCAATGACTGAAATAGGATTGTGGAAAGAGAAAAAAACAAAAAAACAATTCTGATCTTTCTCATGCATAAAAGATCAGTCACTGAATCAACATTTCGATATGATGTTCTGTTTTTCTTATTGTGAAAATCAGTTTATCTAACATTTGTTTAGACATAGAATAGTTGAAATTTATAGTCATTTTACTTTTAATATGTTAATAATAATTGTATTTATAATTTTTTTGAAGAGAACAGGCATTATCTATATTATAATTCTAAACATCATTGACGAACTATGTGAATTGCAATCAGTTGGCTATTAAATCAATGTTTACATAACTATTTGCAAGTTATTTATAAATTACATTAGGTTTTTTAGATCTATAAATTTTAATAAATGAATTGTCAGTTAGAGGCTTTCATAATAATAGCAAAGAATAAATGAGACAGTCTTTTATTAGCTTCTTTTTCATTTCATTAAGTAAAGAAAAACAATGTATTTCATTTTGCAGAATCTAAGATATGCTGATGAGCTATATCATGTCTAAATATAAGAATATGAGCCAGTGAAGAATTTTCTATAGAAAATTTCTGATTCCTGAAGAGCTGAATTTAACATGTAAGAATGAGATTGAGACGGATATATAAAACTTAAGAGTATGTTATATTAAACCTGCTTTAACCTTATCTTGTGAGGTAGCAGGAGTAGCCACATGAGTTCAAGGTTGGTCACTATCAATGGGAATTTATTTTCTCATCTGATATTTAAATTGTATCCTATCTTTTCCCACAAGAACTAACTAGTGAAGTAAAAAACAAACAAACAAACAAACAAATAAACAAACAAAAAACCAAAAACAAAACAAATCAAAACAAGTGATGGCAAATATATTATTTACCACAGGAATGAAAAAGTTAGTAGAAAGTAATTGTTGTTAATGGATACTAGCCTTCGATAAGTACAATTGTTATGTGCCAGTCACCTTTTGCTCCATCCTCTCTTCCCCAGATTCTTAATATGAGTCAGAAGCAAAACAAACAAACAAACAAACAAATGAATATAACAGGGGGTGGGAGAAAAACAGAGGAGAGAAGCAATATAAAGAGAGAGAGAGCCAGCCAGAAAAAGGGAGAGAAAAAACAGATATCCCACAGAAGGTAAAGAGTCACATAAAAAGAAACAAAATTAAGGGGATAATCCAGGAGTTGAGAGAATAAAATGGGAAGTTAGTATTAATAGAGTGAGGGGAAACAGCTGTTTGACTCCAAGTGTTCGTGAACTCTATGCCTCACACACCTCAATTTACTTGAATATTCATCTTCAAAGTGTTATGTCTTATCACTGCTTTGAAATACATAGTAGACAATTGATTACTATTCATATTTCTTCAACTATTTTTGCAAGCAAATATTCAAGTATGTGTATTTATTTTTGGTCCTAGGAGCTAACAAGTCTAGAAATTATCCCAGCAGTGAAGAGAGCATTACATATTTTAAGGAAGGCAAGGATTTAAACTAAAAGTTAATTGTGACTCTTTTATAAATGAACAATCCCCATCTGAACATAATTGCCAAAGTAACTGTTTTCCTTCTTCACTTTTTCTCATTTCTGACCTCCGTTACTCTATTGCTTTTCTGGTAAGTGCTACAGAGGACCATCATGAAAATCTCTGAACTAAGAACTTTAGGAAGGGGTGAAAATAAAGTGCATACGTAGTCTCTGCCCAAGTTCACTATAATCAGGAAAGGAAGTTATTCTGAAGATATAAATTATGAACAATTTCTAAGATTACACAAATACAATATTTAAATGCAGTGTAAATTCCAGGATAAAAAAACAGAGAAACACATGACAAATAAATTTTCACTCAGGGTTTCTTTTAAGGAGTTTGGTAAACAAGAACCTCAATCCTACCTTTAATATAAGCCACAAAATATACAATAGTGTTTAAATAAAAAGGTAAAAATCATGATTCTCACATAGATACAAAGATGAACACGTGTTAAATATTTTTTGTTTTAACTTTCAAGGGAACCAGGAAGATGTTAAAACCAGTTGAAAAGGGACTTCAAAGACAAAATACATTTATAGAGCAGTAATATGTTAATAGAGGCAAAACAGTTTTGTTTTGTTTTTTCCACAAGAAAGGAAAGTCAAACGTACATTCTACCAGGTAAGACAGATATTCTAAGTTTGTCAGGTAGTAAAATTTGCAGAGTTCTAAACTATTTTGTATAGAATAATAAACTTGGCCTGCCATGGTCAAGAATGCTACAGATAATACCTAATTTCTCTTTGAATTACAAATGTGTTCCTTCAAATAGTAAGATAAAAAACCTAGAGAACCACGATTTTACTTTTGCCTCATTTTCAAATAAGTACTAAACAATGTTTCATGAACATTACAAATGATAGAAACCTTGATTACACAAATACAACATAGCACATTTTCCATTTTTTGTTGTTAGTGCATACACACAGTTCTTTTCCTGGTGTGATAATTGCTTTATATTTTGACATTTATATAATATCTCAAAAATATTAATGTCTATCCAAAACAAAACAAAACAAAACAGTATCACGGTGAAAAATATTAAAAAAGCATGACTCCATTTGACTTCTAGGTGTGGGTCATATGTTAATAAAAAATTCAATTTTTATTGCTTTTATGTTGATAGTTGTTCTTATCAAAATGCTTTCATAGGCTGTAGATCTATTTTGGCTATAGATGTGAAAGTAGATGGTACACTGTGAAAGGTTAAGCAAAAAATCAATCCAGTACAGAATTGATTAAAATCAGGAAAATAGGATATTTAGGATGATAATAATTAACGAGATTTAGAGGTAAATAAAATATTTATTACTCAGAAATATTAAATGTAAGAAGGTAGAGATTGAAATGTATGATTTCTTTTCCCTAGTGAAAAGAGATAACTCTTCTGATATATAAGTTAGGATTAAACTGTTATGCAGAAGATTCAAAATATCATCATGACTTTATAGGCAAACATAATACAATTGGTACTTTGAATATATGTGTGTGTGTGTGTATGTACATGTTCAAAAATCATCTCCTTTTAAAATTATTTTTAGAATTAGTTTAAATTATGTGAAAGAAATTCTTTTTTTTGAAGATTAATTTTTATTGTTTTTTGACAGAGGGAGAGACAGACAGAAAGAAAGAGAGAGAGAGAAGGGGTGGGCCCAGAGCAGTCTCCATAGTTGACAGCATTAGTTTTCCATATAGTTTCACTCCACAGGTGGGCACGGGGCTGCACAGGGCAGGAACTGGGCCGAAAGCCTCCTGCACAGGCCCTGGCAAGAAATGAACTGGGAGCACACCCCAGTTCAGCATATGAGTCCACATGGGCCGAGCCTGGGATTCGATCCTCAGGCTCCAGGGCTGCAAAGTGAGTGCTCAACCCGCTGAGCCATCCCAGCTTCCCCGTGAAAGAAATTCTTAAGAGATTAATGACACAATGTCAATTTTGGATTATCTTCAGGTTTTGGTCTTTGAGTATGTAGTGCAAAATTCAGTTTTGTATTTCTTTCTTTTCTGAGAATTGTTCTGGAGTTTCTACCTGACCTACGTTCAGAGCTTTGTAACCCCTACCTTTTTCATTCTCTGAGACACTAACACCGTTCATTCATTCATCCATCATCTATTTATTCATGTAGTAAATACCTATTAAGCAAAGTGTCTTTGTTCTCACAGAGCTTACATTCTAGAGCAGGGTTTCTCAACCTTGGCACCATTGACATTTGGGCTAGATAAATCTTTGTTGTTGGGAACAGTCTGGGCTGTTTATGTAGGATGTTTAGCAGCATTCCTGGACTCTACCCAATTGATGTCACTAGTGCTCCCTCCAAATGTTTCCAGAAAGCGACAAATGTCACCTGAGTGGCAAAATCACATCTGTAGAGAACAGCTCTTCTACAGGAAAGAAATAAAGAAACATAACAAACATAACACAACATCACATAACATCACATCAGTGGCGATAATTGCAAGTGAAGTAAAAATAGAAACTGGAACTGTAATAAGAGAGGTGGCCGGGCAAGAGCTCTAAAGATTTCTTATCAAGGGCAGAAATCTGCATAATGCCCAGACACAAGAGGCCTTATTTCTCTTTCCCAGATGTTTATCTGAGAGTCTGTCTATGAAATTGTCAATTAAGTCTACAACCTGCTAGATTATTTATATGATTAAATTATTTCTGGTTCTTGACTATTTGCAAAATGTGACAGTCACAGTAAGATTTTTTTTTTTTAATATGTCAAGTACATCAACTAAACAGAACATTCATAACTTCAAATGGACTATGATATGCTATTGATTTTGCTGTCCCGTTTCTGTTACTGGGAAGCACAAAGATCACTAAGTCCCATAGGTCCTTAGTAGGTGGTTGGAATGTATATTTATTTAAAATTATTCTGTTAATTTTTGTTCATTACCTTAGTTAATCTATCTTAAAACAAATCTGTCATTTTTATGTGCTTCAGAATTGTCAGGACTCTGGAAAGGAGATTTTTGTGACACTGATAAATGAAGGAGCAAGTGCTCAGTTACTGACTGGCTGGGGGGACCTTGGGCACATCCTATCACCCTTGGGCATCTTCTCTTAAATAGGGACTCTTATACTTTCTTTATTCACTTCATGATTTTCTACAAAGAAATGGCATTGTAAATGTAAAATCAATTTTAAAATGTTTTGAAAAATATATATTTTTTGATCATGTAGATATATTCTGAATGATTTATATTTCTCAAATATTCTTGGGCTGAGGGGCAATAATTGTCACTATTCCCATTTTTTATTATTTCTTCTTATTGAACCTACTTAAATTTTTCTGGTCCCTGCACTGAATTTCCCTTCAGTCTGCTAATATTCATGATGTTCCACTAAAAAAAAAACAGTTTTCTGTAAAGTGTGGCCAAACTAGCTAACTTTTTTTTTTTTTTTTACTAATAAAAAAAATTGTATTTACTTAGAAGCATTCAGAATGTCAACAAAACAGCTGCAATTTTTTTTTGCAATTACAGAGTGGTATTCAGTTAACAGAACAATTATTTCGTATAAGCTGCATCAGAGACAACTGAAGATGAAAAAAAAACTACCATCCCCATATATAACTAATTGGTGCTGTGCACCAACAAGGACCTGCTTTAAATTTCCATGCCAATTTACAACCCCCATACTGTACCAGGAAAGGTTAGTGGCTATTGAAAATACCACCAGGACAGGGCTATCTAAAGACACATTCGGTAGTGTGTTAACTATACAAAAAAAGACACTGTACAGTTTAAAAACAAATCTTACACAGCCTTACATTTCAATTTTTTGTCTTTAAAAGGAGTGAGTTGTGTACAGGGGGGTTAAAATGCTTTATAGACAAGAGAAACAAAAACTGCGCTACAACCAACTTATTCATCATCATCATCTTCTTCTTCATCTTCATCCCCCCCCCCCCCCCCCCCCCC
>PVKE010001534.1:0-50139 GCA_004027555.1 Craseonycteris thonglongyai | reverse complement strand
ATAGTATTCCTCTTCTTATCCTCAGGGGATACATTCTAACACCCTTCGGTAGATTCCTGACACCTCAGATTATACAAAACCCCATATATACTATGCTTTTCCCTATACATATATATGTACATACATACATACATATGATTAAGTTTAATTTATTAATACAAATAAGGCATACAAGATATTAATAATAACTAATAATAAAATAGAACAATTATAGCCATATATTTAATAAAAGTTATGTGAATGTGGTCTCTCTCTCTCTCTCTCTCTCTCCATTTCTCTGATAATTGATCTGAAAGCCCAGATGCCTACCAAGTGACTAACAGGCAGGTAGTATATACAACGTGGCTACACTGGACAAAGGGATGAATCATTTGTTGGGTGAACAGAGTCGGATGGCATGAGATTTTATCACACTACTCAGAACAGTGCACAGTTTAAAACTTATGAGTTTTTAATTTTTGGAACTTTTCATTTAATATTTTCAGGCCAAAGTTGACTGGATAATTGAAACCATGGGAAGAAAAACTAGAGAATGGTGCACTACTGTATTTCAGATTTGCTTCTGCTAAAGAACCAATTTTGTCCTTGAGGAGAGATATGGCAAAGTCCTCCCTTACACCCTTCCTTGAGAGTGCGTGTTTTAGTGTCTCTAGATTCTAACTGCAGTCTGCCTTCCTCGTAACTCAGCTAGCAGAATATGTTGTTGAGCCCTCGCTCTCCAGGCTGTTTTACTCTTCAGAAGAATCTTAATGTCTGACCAGTTCTTTAGCTGGAAAATATTGTTTCACTTGCTGCTCCTGAGTTGTGATGATTAAGAGAGGTGATGCCAAGAAAACACGCAGCACAGTTCATGGCACATGCTAAATACAAATATCCATCATTATTGATACCTAATAACAACAGGCAAAAATAGAAAAGGAAAAGATTAGGAGTGACTAATGCTCTTAAACTATACCACTGTGTTTTGCACTTGTGCAGTGTTTATTTTTTAAACTATGTTCACAACTTGTATTCCTGCTTTTATCTTATACCATGTTAAAGCCTGTTATCTGAAAATGTAATTGGCCTTTGTGGTTCTCATCCCAGATTAAAGAAAGTATAAACAAATAAACCAACCACTAGGCTGGGGAGAACAAGGTCACAGGAAACCACAAACATGCAAATATCCAGATAGAAATTTTCTCCTAAGATAGTGGTTCTCAACCTTAATTGTATAAAAGGGAATGAGGTGTGACTGAGGTGTGAGAATTAAAAAAGGAATTCCCCAAGTGATTATATTGTGAAGCTGAGTCAAGAACCACTACATATTCAAATAGTGAGAAATCCAATAATGTAGTAGACAATCTAGTTTAGATTTCTCTTTCTTTTTACAAGGATATTATGAGAATTTTCCTATAATTTCTTGATGAAATCTAGATAAAACTTGTCTACAGAATTCATCTATCGAAAGGATGAGTAACTTCATGAATAGTCAGAAGTAAAGGTTTGTATACCATCTGAAAAAAAGGAACAAGGTTTAGGACTGCAATGGGAAAATGTGGGAAATTTTATTGGCTTTTTGTGTAATGATAGAATGGGCTCTCTATCTCCACAGCTGATGAATTCACAAGACACTGTCTTGGAGCAAGGTTAATGACAAATGTGCTTTTAGCAGTTTCTGCTTTAGTCAGATAAGGCAAATTAAGATAAGATTTTTCTTTTCCTCATTTATGCCAGAACTGTGGTCCTTTCATCTGATAACTCTTAAAACCAGGGAAGTATAAAATGGCCCATAACTACATCAAAGAAACAACTTATGTTTATGTGACATAACTGTTTACTGTGTCTCAGTTTTGTTCAGCTAGACCAAATAATTTGCCCAGAGTCAATAGCTGATAAGTATCACAGCCAGGATTAAACCAAGCATCAGTGAACTCCAAGGTCAACATTCTAATACACTGTTCTCAATATGCCCTTGTGATTACTGCCTCACTTTATAGTTCTAATTAGGTTAAAAAGTTATCGTAAAAATTTTCTTTGACTTATTATCAGAATATCACTTTTTCTGTATCTGAAAATAGCAAATGAATGCCTCTTTACAGTTTTTTTAGCATCTTAGACAGGCTTGATCATCTTGATTGAAAACTTTCTTAGTATATTGGGATACAATTCACTGACTACAGAAACTTCGGTAAGAGCTGTCTTTCTGAAGTTTGCCTTTAGAAGTCTATTCCCATAGTCTTTACCAATTTAAATAGTGTTCTCCTTGCCACAGAAAAAGGAATTTAAATTGGGGTTCCATGGCTTCCTATTCTCCTTCTAATCTCTAACATTAACACTGTAGGGGAGTGAAAAGTTTGACTTGACTTTCTTAGGGTCTCTGGCTGGGCCTGAAAAATAAACTAACAAAGACAGACTAACAAAAGCAAGCCATACAAATTTGTTTCATATAAGTTTTACATGACACAGGTAAGTTCATGAGGAAATAAAGACCTAAATGGTTAGACATAAATATTTTATGCCATAGTAGGTTTGATGAAGAATGGATGGTAGGGGAAGCTGGGATGGCTCTGCCAGTTAAGCGCTAGCTTTACAGTCCTGGAGACCAAGGATCGAATCCCGGCTCCGGCCCAGGCGGACCCATATGCTGAACTGGGGCGTGCCCTCAGTTCAGTTCTTGCCGGGGCCTATGCAGGAGGCTCCCAGCCCAGTTCCTGCCCTGCACAGCCCTGTGCCCACCTGTGGAGTAAAACTATATGGAAAACTAATGCTGTCAACTATGGAGACTGCTCTGGGCTCTCCTCCTTCTCTCTGTCTGTCTCTCTCTCTGTCAAAAACAATCAAAATAAATATTAAAAAAAAAAAAAGAATGGACAGTAATGAAGAATGATGAGAGTTTAAGGAATGGTGGTTAAGTGTAATAAAATGTGAGATGCTTAGCAAGATCCATTTGTTAAGATTTTTTTGCTGACCCTTTGTCTTCAGAGGTGAAGATGCTCCTTTCTTCCTACCTGAGGGTTTTATAATCTGTTTCAGGAAAGAAGAGGGTCAAGGAGGAGGTCAAGTGACCTTTTCGTTTCTCCTATTTTTCTCAAACTTCTTCAGTTTAAAATACTTCATGGGGAGGCACTATGTTTTGGGGCAGATTATCCTAAAGCCTGTTAACACCAACCTTAACTTTAATACATGGTACCAGGGTCCAATGTGGTAGGTTATATCATTTTTCTCTTCTCTAAAAATAGCTAAAATGTAAGAACTACTTAAGACCAGTGTTAGAATAAACATAATTCTTTATCTGAGCATTAATTTAATACTGAACCTCTTTGTAAGTAAGACAAAAAGCAAGCCAAATAATATATGCAATTCCATAATTAAAGAAAAACTGTTTTATTAGTTTATTTGAAAATATAATTATTTTCATGCTCAAGACAAATTTATTAAATAAATGCTTATAGAAAGAACATTAAACAACATGATCTTAAAATACTATGTATAACATTTTAATACAGTTATTTAGCTTATTGACAAAAGCTGAAGGAATAACATCAGCATGTTATTTAATAAAATTATACCTACTGGTAGCAAGGTATTTATATATCTTTAGGTTTTAGAGATCTAAATTTTTGATTTATACAACTTAGGGAGTACAGAGATTGCTCTCTTTACATTTACAGTACCAAGATAATGAACAGTTGAACATGATGGGCTTGCTATTCCATTGCTGATAATCAATCAAGTTAGTGTTTTAAAATCATCTGACAAAATTGCACACTTAAAAAGGTTGATAGAGGGAAAGCTGGGATGGCTCAGCGGGTTAAGCGCTCGCTTTGAAGCCCCAGGGACCGAGGATCGAATCCCGGCCCCTGCCCATGCAGACCCACATGCTGAACTCAGGTGTGCCCCCAGTTCAGTTCTTGCCGGGACCAATGTGGGAGGCTCCCGGCCCAGTTCCTGCCCTGTGCAGCCCTGTGCCCACCTGTGGAGTTAAACTATATGGAAACTAATGTCAACTATGGAGACTGCTCAAGGCCCTCCCCCTTCTCTCTGTCTCTCTCTCTGTCTCTGTCGAAAATCAATAAAGTAAATCTTAAAAAAATTAAAAAATTTAAAAAAAGGTTGATAGGTATTCTTACTCAGGTAGAAAAAGAAACATTTTACTTGTAAATGGACAAGCAGTGTGACAGTCCATTGTAAAATTTAGCTTTTTTTTTATTAGCCTTAAAGTTTGATGTCACTTATAATAAATATTAGAAAGAAAAAAATAAAGAAAAAATTGAGACCTAGTCTCTTTTTTGTCTTTTGTAAATATATATATTTTAAGCCTTAGTACTCCAGGGTGTTCCCCAGGCAGGTATACTTTTAGATGTTTGCCAGTTTCCCCCCTTTTTTTTTTTTTTATTTTTTTTTTGTTTGTTTTTGAAAGAGAGAGAGAGAGATACAGAGACAGAGACAGAACTGAACTGGGGGAACTTCCCAGTTCAGCATATGGGTCCGCACGGGCCGGGGCCAGGATTCGATCCTCGGTCCCCGGCACTGCAAAGTGAGCGCTTAGCCCACTGAGCCATCCCGGCTTCCCCTTTTTTAATTTTTTTTATTGAATTTATTGGAGTGACATTGGTTGGTGAAAATTACATAGGTTCCAGGTGTACAATTCTATGTTACATCATCTATGTATTGTATTGTGTGCTCAGCACTCACAGTCAGTTCTCTTTCCATCACCATATATTTGATGCCCCTCCCTATTTCCCAACTTACCTACCCACTTACCCTCAAGTAACCACTAAACTATTGATTCTGTCAATGAGTTTTTATATCTTTGTTACTTTCAGTTTTATATTCCACATGTAAATGAAGTCATATAGTTCTCTATTTTTTCAGTCTGACTTATCTCACTTAGCCTGATGATCTCCAGGTCCATTCATGTTGCCACAAATGACAGTATTTCATCTTTTCTTATCACTGAGTAATATACCATTGTGTAAATGTGCTACAACTTCTTTATCCAGTCATCTATCAAAGGATACTTTCTTGTTTCCATGACTTGGCCATCGTGAACAGTGCTGTGATGAATATTGAGGTAGATATATCTTTGTGAACTAAGGTTTTCAAGTTTTTGGGGTAAATACCCAGAAAATGAATTGATGGATCATATGGTAATTCTATTCTTAATTTTTTTAAGAACCTCCATAGAACCTTCTATACAACCTTCCATAGTGGTTGTACCAATTTACATTCCAACCAGCAGTGTATAGGGGTTCCTTTTCCTCCACAACCTCTCCAGCACTCATTATTTCTTGTTCTTGTTGATTATAGCCATTCTAGCAGATGTGAAGTGGTATCACATTGTGGTTTTAAATCTCATTTTTCTAATAGCTAGTAAAGTTGAGCGTTTTTTCATATATCTATTGGCTGTTTGCATGTCTTCACGGGAGAAGATATAAAATATATAAAGAACTCATATAACTCAACAGCAAAAAAACAAACAAACAGAAAACAAATAATCCAATTGAAAAATGGACAGAAGACATCTTCATCAGGATCATTTATGATTCTATCTTTTTAATTTCAATTTTCAGAAGATTTTGTTTCAATATTTTAATTGAGCAATTGCACCATATAAGAATCTTAGGATTTTTGTTTTCTGAAAGTTTTGAAATCTTATTTCTGAAAACATGGACTAAATTAAAATAAAATCTCATAATCTTCATCTTCTAACCACCTTCCCTAAGATTATCCTGAATGTTAGAATGACAAGTCATATTCATTCAGTTCCATCATTCCAATTTTGCCAGCAATTTCTTATTGATCTAAAGTGACTAATCTGCTCCTCTGGCATCTGAGGCATTAAATTTCCAGCTAGCCAAACCACAGAAAAACTTAATTTCTTTTGTTGAATAACAAAGGGGATTTTTTTCTCTCTTCTTCCTATCATTTGTATAATAATCACCCTAATTTTGGGGTATGCACATGTGGAATAATCATTAATTTCAATCATCTAGCCAGATAGTCTGTTATCCTATAAAAAAAAATTCATTGGTGTAAATTTAAAGATCAAATTGAGTTTATTCAACAATTTATGAATTGGGCAGTATCCCATCCAGCAAAAATAAAGAAGCTCGACTGAGCTTCGGAAAAAGGAATGTTTTTTACAGACAGGAGGGGGCAGGAAATAAAAGTGTTAGGCAAAGAGTAGATAATTTTAGACTTAGTTTACCTTTATTTGGAGGTAGAAGAGGTCTTCACTATTACTGACCAGGAAATTCCAGACTAAGCTATTAAGATGACCTTCCTCAGAGAGGTTGAAGCTGCAATTATGTGAAGTACTTACTAAGTCATGGTTTGCTGATGAGGGGCTTAACATAAGTGACTCTATTTGGGGCCTATTTCTTCTTTTCTAACCATCCTCACAAATACTGCCACTTACAATTCAGTGTCCTTTTATTTCTATCCCAGCAGATGAGATAGATTTCATTATTCTAAACTTTCTTCTAAAAGTCTTTGTTCTTCAATTAAAGTATACACTTGCACTGCTGTGTTCTGATATTGAATCTCTTTTTTTTTTGGCCAAACCACATGCACAGTGAATGGTCATGTACACACATATCCTTTTTATTATGATACTCTGGCCCTTGATACACAGTTATCTGAAGACACAGACATTTCCTATTAATCTAGTTATGTTATGCTATGAACACCTTGTGAAACTCCTTAATGTTTTTCTTTCTGTGTCATATCTAATATAACTTTTGTAATTCTTGTTAATGTGTTGATATTAGTTTTCTGTCCACATAAGTTTTACTTTAGAATTTTTGGAATTAGATCAGCTAGAGAAGTAATATTAGAATACATTTCATACTTAGCCAATGCCCATTGATTTTACTTACTATAAATCTTGATTTTTCTGTTGTCTATATAATCAGCTTCTCAGCAATTTTTTTTTCTAAACTACATATTAAATTTGAGGAAGAGTTTAAAACAACACTTGGGTCCCAAGAGCCCTTTAACTTCCTTCTAGAATGTCATGGCTTCTAGAAATAGTTCGCATATTTATCACATTGGCATCATTCATAGCCACATGAACCAGCAGGAGTAGATAGCTGTCAGCAGGGGAGATAGGTCTTGGCAGTTTTTTTATTATGTCTTGGATATGTGTTTCAAAAACATAATGCACATTGTATTTGGCCATTTTATGTCTACATAAAATTTGCTTTTCCTTCAGGGTGAATGTGGCAGGCTTTATCCAATGGAAGGTTCTTATTGTTTTTTTGAAAATAGAGTGTTATTTCCTTATAAGCCATTAATATTTTATTTTTTGGATCTTTTGAAAATTCTGTTTCATATCTATGACTTCATTTGCATATGACATATCTTAATTTATTGATTCATTATTAATATATTTAAAACATAATCTAAAGACGAATAATGCTATTTTATCATAACAATATGTGCACTAATGTTTGATAGACACATCACTACTCTGGGTTATTTAAATTGTATCTGGATACTAATTAAATTCAAATGAAAACAGAGAGAAAGACTTTTCTGTGTTTTTTTGAGCCCAGAGAAAATGAAACAGAGAAACTGCAATAGAGAATTTATCTGTGGATATTATTAGACAACAATTATATCTTACTTTGTTCTGTGGCTGGCAGGCCATGCCAGCAGCCAGGAAAATTTCAAATTCTGCCAAGTCAGAAAAAGATATCAGCCAAAAGGTCCTGGCATTGCAATTGCTAAAATTTCTCCAGAAAATGTTAATATTTTATGCAAAAAAAAAAAAAAAAAAGTGATGTTACCATAGTTGCCACCATATAAAACCAAGGACAAATCCTGGCTGGGTTAATGTAAGTTGTAGGATGATATGCAAATGAGAAGTGAATAACTGGAAATTATGCATTCAGGTTAAAATAAATGAATATTTTGGTGTTATTTCTTATTGTAGGAGTCATTAGAAGTAAAATGGACTTAGATGAATTATGTATTATGGAATGTCATACAACACAGTCAAAATTTCAATTCACCATTTCTCTGATCCATTTAACTCAAAGAAGGTAATTAAATGCAAATTATTTAGTAGTGACAAAATTTGTATTTGAGAGTTAACCATCCTTGTTCATTTAAAGGACCAACTAATGTTGAGAAATTTTGAGAGAACTAAACACTTTACAAAGGACAAACATATTCATTGAACTATAAGAAATCATTATTGTTATAAGTCAAAAATGATTAGCATCTATAGTTTTACATGGTTTAATCTAAATAGTTTTAAACATTTATTTATTTATTTATTTATAATTGTTTTTTTGACAGAAAGAGAGAGAGAGATACAGAGACAGAGAGATAACTGAACTGGGAGAGCTCCCAGTTCAGCATATGGGTCCGCACCGGCTGGGGCCGGGATTCGATCCTCGGTCCCCGGCGCTGCAAAGTGAGCGCTTAACCCACTGAGCCATCCCAGCTTCCCCTAAATAGTTTTAATACGTTATTTACATACTAGATAGTTACACAAATTTCTCCCTTTCCTCCAGACTGTGAGTTCTGCTAGCAGGATTACTGATACATGTATACCCACGTTGTAACAAATTACTTGATATCCCATTGGTGCTTAAAAAATGTTGAGTTGAAGGTGTTAGTTGAATAAGAACTTGAGATTGTTCTACAGGATAATCATCTCCAACATTCTAATAGATATGACTCAAAATATGTGTATATTTATTTAGTTATGAATTATGTTTTAATTCATTACAATATTAAGTATATCATAAAACATATGCATGTATTGAAAATTTTAAAGGATTTTTTGTTGTTGTTTAGAAAGAGAACTTAGGTTTAGAAAAACTCAATTCTTTTTTGTCTAAAATAAATGTTAAATTGTAACATGTGCTTGAAAAATAAATGAAAAAATAAAAAACAATGGCCACGTTTAAATCTGGCTTTCTTGTTTTCCTTATACTATTTATTTTCAGGAAGCCAGATTAAAATAAAGACAAGGAATTAATGTTTGCTAATAAGAAAGACAAATTTATTTGGTATTAAATTTATATGTAATGAAAGAAGTATAACTCCTGCTAAACAGATTTCAAAACAGTCTCTGAGAAGTTAGGTCCAGAGCCTACCTTAAACCTGTTCTGATCATGCAGCCTACCATGTGGTTTCCCCTCAACTGAAGATTGTATTTCTTCATTATCAGTGGGTATTTAAAATTTAACTTGTTTTGTGTGTTTAAATATTTTACAGCTATATGCTTGGTATGAAGAAAAGTGGTTTTCCCTTCACTGTTAACAAGCAAGACTTTTTAATGAAGGCAGCTGTTCAGTATTTATTCACTTTGTTTCTTTCTATAGCAACAGTAATAGACAGTAACAAGACAGGTATTGCTTATTGGACACTTGTCTGTACCAGCTTCTGTGATAAATGTTTTAGTTAAAATTGCCCCATTTAACCCATAATTCCCTGGCTGGGGTATTATTTTTACCATTTTGTAGTTGTATGTACTTAGGCTTAGAGAGATTAAGTTGGCTAGGTCATGCAGTCGGTAAGTGGCAGAGTTAAAATTTGAACGTAAATTTCTTAGAATTCAAGGCCCATATTCTATACTCCCAATGAACACTGCTTCATTTCTCATAAGAGCCATATTTTGTGATGTGTACAGGATGCTTCCATTTTTTTTTTTCTTTTTCTTTTTTCTACCCAACTCACAGAAGCTCACATAATTGTATTTGAAAAACATTCAATCATATTCATTGAAAATTGGAAGGAAAAAAAAAAAAAAAGATCAAACTTGGTAGCAGATACTTTCTTCTCTCAATGGCATAACCAGTACTTCTTCCACATATGCTGATTAATGGCACACAAAGTCACATTGCTATTGCACATATCTATAGCACTAGATATTTTAATAATGGGTGTTCCAAAATTCATGCAAGAAGTATTTTAGCAGAAAACAGAGGTTTATAATTAAAAATTGTAAATTTTTTATTGATTTATATAGTGTACAGTATAGAGTTATGTACGGAATAGCATATCAGGTAAATGGCCTCCACGGCTTGTTGGCATAAACCTTAGGCTTCAAAAAACCCCAAAGAAAAAAGTTCAATGGCGTTAAATCGCATGATCTGGGCAGCCAATTCTGATCACCAAAACAGGAATTTACATGACCAGGAAATGACTCATGCAGCAATTGAATTGTTTCTCGGGCTGTATGGCATGTGGCACCATCTAAGGTTTATGCCAACAAGCCCACGACCACCCACGCCTTGAAGGAGGAAACTGAGTGCTGTATCAACGAAATTCAGCCACATTTATGTAAAACGGTCATGGAAAATTTCAACAAAAGAGTGCATATGTACCAGCAAAGCTGTGGAGGCCATTCACCCGATATACTGTTCCATAAATAACCCTATACTGTATACTTTATGAATCAATAAAAATTTACAAGTTTTAATTATAAACCTGTGTTTTCTGTCAAAATTACTTCTTGCGTGAATTTTGGGACACCATTTAGTAACAAGATTCATCAATGTCTCCATGCTATCACAAGAAAAATCCTTCAGGAAGAATGATACAATTATTTTTCTGTAGTTTCAACTGTCTTATTTTTAGATAGTTAGAAGCTGAATGGTCAGCAAGAAAGAAATATTATAATTATTGTGGCTGGACATATGCTAGAAGAATGGTGGACTTCCTTTGCTCTCTTTCGAACAGGTTCACTGGCTATTTTTTTTTTTTTTTTACTGCTTTTTCATTTACTTTACATGCATTTTCTAAACTAAATAGGGCTAGTGAATCAAGACTGTTTCCCCCCAAAATGACTGTTATTTAATTTCAAATTAAGTTCAATTTTTCTGAACATTTTGATATTTTGTAGTACAGTGACAAGTATTGGGTTTGGAAGCAAAACAATGAGATTCACTTCTACAATATACTAATGGTAAATCTATTTTCTAAACTTTTGTGTTTTTCTTTTTTCTTTTTACATTTTTGTTGTTGTTGTTAAATTTACTGGAATGATATTAATTGATATCAATTACATTGTTTCCAGGTGTACAATTCTACATTACATTGTCTATACATTGCATTACGTGCTCACCACCCAGAATCAGCTCACTTTCCATCACCGTATGTTTGATTCCCCCTCCCTACTCCACCCCTCCATTCTCCCCCCTCTCTCTCAGGTAACCACTAAACTATTGACTGTGCCCATGAGTCTTTGTTTCTTTGTTCCTTTCAGTTTTATATTCCACCTATGAGTGAGGTCATATGTTTCTTGATTCTTTCATTCTGACTTATTTCGCTTAATAAGATGTTTTCAAGGTCCGTCAATGTTGTCACAAATGGCTGTATTTCTTCTTTTCTTATTGCTGAATAGTATTCCATTGTATAAATGTATCACAACTTCTTTATCCAGTCATCTATCAGAGGACACTTTGGTTGATTCCACGACTTGGCCACCGTGAACAGTGCTGTGATCATTTTTACTTTTTAATTATAGTAAATTTTAAATATATGCAAAAGTAGATAGTATAGTAATAGTAAACCCTTACGTGCTCTACTTAGCTTCAGAAATTATCAGCTTACAATGCCATTTTATTTATTTATTTATTTTTAAGATTTATTTTATTGTTTTTGATAGAGAGAGAGAGAGAGAGAGAGAGAGAGAGAGAGAGAGAGAGAGAGAGAGAGAGAGAGAAGGAGGAGGACCCAGAGCAATTTTCGTAGTTATACATGATCAGTTTTGACATAGTTTCATTCCTCACAGGTGGGCAGGGGGTGTCCTGCATGGTAGGCATGCCTCCACAAGCTGGGGGCTGAACCCAGGGCCTCCCACATGGGAAGCTTGCCATGGTGAGAAACAAATAGGGCCCACACCCCAGTTCAGTATATGGGTGTGTGTGGCCTGGGGTGGGAATTCGATTCTTGGATCCTGGGGCTAAAAGATGAACGCTCAGCCCATTGAGCCATTCTGGGATCCCTGCCATTTTATTTTATCTCTGTCCCATCTTACTTTCCCCTCCCATGTTATATATAGGAAATTACAGATATCATATCACTTTATTCATAAATATTACATTATGTGTTATTAAAAAATAAAGACTCTTTCCAAAACATGTATAACCTAAATAATATTATAGTAACTAAAATTAACTAAGTGATTTTTCAACATCATCAAATATATGGGCAGGCTGATAAGTTTCGCCTCCACTGTAATATTTTCTTTTTACATTAGACGTATCTAGATATAACTGGTTCTGTGCAGTCACATGCCATCTCCCCTCCATCATTCCTGACCTTGCACACACAGATCTGTACACTTTTCACAGTGTGCACATTGAATTTGAAGTGTTTAGATATTTGGTTCAAACACTGTGCTTTCATTGAATTCTTAACAACAAAAAAAGTTCCTCCAATTTTTTTGAAAAATTTGAAAAAGAAGATGAGGACTTCTTAAAGAAGATCATTATAGGTCATGAAACTTACGTCCATCTTTATGACCCCAAGAAATAAAAATACAATCCATGGAATACCTTCATTATGGATCACCTTCCTAACTGAGGCTTGGGTAGCATCCTAAATCAAGCATTTACAATTATTTTCTGGTTTGTCTTATATATATTTTTTGCCCTAATCCTAGAATCAGTAATTTATTCAAGAAGCCTGGTTTCTTTTGTGGGAAATGATATATCAAGACTATAATATGAACCCTGAGGCTACTCATTGCTGTTAAGTTGGCCATTTTTTTAGACCTTTTTGGTAGACAGAGTTTGGAAATATTACTTTATTTTTAACTATAAGATAAAAAATGTCATAAGTTTGTTTTGATAATAAGATTTTCAAAGCCACAAAACTGTTTTAAAGGAAGAAACCAATTTGTTCTTCTTTTCTGAGATCTAGAATTTAAATTCACAATATAATATAATGTGTTCCTTATCTGGAGTTCTACAATCTTTGTGGGGAAAACAAACTTGCTATATAATTATGAGTACAATCCATGGAAGATAAGTTTTTGTTATCAGATATGATATTTTAGAACACTTGTTTTCTTTGTCTTCACTTTTAAAGGTCTCTGACGATTAATTATTACTAGTCAATTAGACTGTGTACTAATATGATAAAGATAAAGATACAGCAGTAAAAGAATTCTATTGAAAATATGTAGCTTGTATTTTTACAGCATGATAGCTGATAGTTTTCTGACCTATTAATATTGCTGGGGTTTTCTACTGTGTGAAGTAATGTAGAATAATAATAATGTAGAATATGTTAAAATAATAGTACAAATAAAATAAATTGATATACTTATGCACTCAATGCAGTATTATAGTAATTTTAAATGAAAATTATATTAATGTTAGAGAATATTCTCCATTTTAAGCAATTAATTAGTGTGTTTGTTTATATAAATTGAAGCTGCCAGATATTATGGGAAGTTGTATGAATTGAGTTATGATATTAAGGATAATAAAAGCTGCTTTTGCTAAATAAAAATAGAAGAAAAATATGCAATTAACAGTTGCTAGAAGAAATGTCACAATTTCTCTTCCCTATATAGAATATTCCTTCTTCTAATAAGCATATTATCTTAATGATAGAACATTTACCTTAGTAAAGTAATTAATTTATCTTCTTTCATTGTTTATTTTTAGAATTATTTTCAAAATTGGGGTTTAAGTAGAAATATTCATATAATCTAGTTAGCCTATTCAAATATTTAACCATAATCTCACCATTTAAGTATACTTTAATTTGTATCAAAGTAAACTACTGTTAAAAAGTGAATACCTTCCTAAGTTATGTTTTATGCATAATCAATTGTCCCATCTCAAATTTGCTGAAGAAGACAAAGTTGCTGTAGTGTAGGAGAGAATACAGTAGATTATGATACAAGGTCTGGGTTGTACTTGATGCTCTGGCTCATTTAACTCTCTGACCTGGAGCCTTTCAATTGCCATACATCCGAACTGTTAGACCCAACCATGATATAAAGGAAACTGAAGGAGCCACAAGTCTCACAGAACTTAAGGTGTCATGAAGGAAACAGGAGAACGTACAGTTAGCCTTCATACAATACGACAATCACGGGGAAAAGGAAGGACCGGGTACTACACAGCAAAGTCCCTAGTCAGCATCCTGAGTGATCAGAGAGGCCTACACTAAGCAGAAATTGAACTGTGTGGGGTAAGGATGAATGATCTGTGTAGTAGGAACAAGGTGCAAAGAGGAAAGAAAATATGGGTCCTGTGAAGAAGTGAAGCATCATTCAGTACGGCTGGATCACAGAAATCAAGGAGATGAGGATAGTGGGACTTGGAAAGGGGCAGATGAAAACTGACTAGATTATGAAAGGCCTCACTCATCAAGTCGCATGGAGGAATATGGACTTAATCCTGTCAACAATGAGGCATTTCTGAAGAGTTTTAAAATTCACTCAGACTTAAGTGTGGAGACTGGATTCTAACACATTGATACCAGAAGCAAGGGACAAGACAGGAAAACCTGTTATTTAAATTTATTGTCCCTCATTACATGGTTAGTGTAAATCATCTCTAAAAATACTCCTAATGCTGTGTGTATCCAAAATCTCTTCTTCTAGTCTAGATGCTAGAGAGTTTTCAAAGTTTTTCCTCTTGGAGACATAATGCGAGCAAAGTAGTTTTATTTTCCAGTTAAACCAGTGTGTTAACTGTCCTAGCTTGTCAGAGAGATCAGAAATCATACTACACACTATTAAACATCTAATTTGAAAGTGTTACCTACCAAGTGTTTATGACAGATTTTCAGTCATTTGGAACAGGGCAGTCCAATGCTGGCACTATAATAACATTAATAAAATATGACAGGGGAAGCTGGGATGGTTCAGTGGGTTAAGCGCTCACTTTGCAGCGCCGGGGACCGAGGATCGAATCCCGGCCCCAGCCCCAGCCCCTGCAGACCCACGTGCTGACAGTTCAGTTCTCTCTCTGTCTCTGTCTCTCTCTCTGTCTCTCTCTCTCTCTCTCTCTCTGTCAAAAACAATATAAAATAAAATAAAGTATCTTTAAAATATGACAAAATAATAGCTAACTACCATGAAATATGTTTTTTCTCTTATAGGTCTTCTTTTTATAGGTATTCTATCTTAGGAACACAATTTATAAAACATTATTATAATAAAAAATTTATCTTTTTAAATTAGTTGGTGAACACAAAGTCTTTAACACCTGAGGGAAAATATTTATAAGGAATAGGGTATGGAGGCTCTTCATTTGAAAGGTTTTATACTAGTGCACTTTATGGGAAATGTAAAGCTCCCTCTCTCCAGGTTTTGTGTTCCTTAATAACATCTGAGGCCAATATGAGGCCATTTCTTGTTAGTGCTGCTGTTGCACAGTTCAGACAAGAGTAGTGGAAGAGGTAAGTTTCCCTAAGAGAGTAGTTAGAAAATTAATTAAATGGAAGGAGGCTCTGGGATATTTAGAGAACAAATTAGAGTCAAGGCCAGACACAGGCAAGAATAACAAAGCACAAAAGAACCACAAGAGAACCAAGTTTGCTGTGTGGCCCTCCTTCCACTGTCCTAAAAAAAACTTGGATGAAAATTTTCCTTAGGAAAACAAGTTTCTCTTTCCATAATAAAGCATATTAATAAATGCTTACTTTGATAAAGTTTAAGCATTTTATTCCCATACAGTTTAGAAGACATATTCTTTTCTAAAGGCTTTATGCCATCACACATCTCAGAGGCTGCTCAAAATGTCACTTGAAAGGTTCCTGCAGTCACTTAACCAAGATGAGTGTTATGTGGGCATAGTATCAAAATAAATGTTTTGCCTACTTTGAAAATAATTCCTTCAGATGGCCAACATTTGAATTTAAAACGTCATCTCATTTTTCAGTCATAAGTTAATTGAAAATACCAGAGTTCTAGGACTTATTAGACAAGGATGTTTAATCAGTGTACTCATTTAAAACGAGAGTTAACTTGTCTGTCAGTCGCTATTTATGAATTTGCTCTACTTTTATAAAGTTTGGTCAGCAAATTGGTATTAATGTTTTGCTATTGCACTTACTAAGAATTTAATTCTCATACTCCTTAAATCAAGTGGATGTTCTTAAAAGCAAAGATATCTTTAGTATATATGCATTGAATTTGAAGATTGACCTCTTAAAACTTGTGAAAAAATTACTTGCTGAGAAGTAGTGGCTGACATTCAAGTTCCAGAAAATATTGGCTTAAATAGCTGATGGGACATATAGGGTTGTGAGGTGAATGAAAAAAAAAAAAAATTGCCTAGATATTGAGGTCATGTGGTTGGCTCATCATGTTTTCTTGGCCTTTGAATCAATGTATGTTAAAGTCCTCTGTTAAATTATCTATCAGAAAAACATATTTTTGAACTGGGAAACTGAGGTTTAAGCCACTACTTTTTGAGTAATTCATAAATTTAGTATTTAATGTGTTGTGGGTGAGTGCAAAAGTTCAAAAAAGTAGTTCTGGAATATCCAATGTAGTACATATGAAAAACCATGAATATCTTAAATTACTGAAATTTAAACATTATATAAAAGTGAGGTAACTTTTATTATACATACTGATGATAATAATAACAACAATCTTAGTTTTCTTAAGTGTTTATTCCAGTGAAACATAGTACACACATTATTTCATTGACAATTTCAAACTGTGAGTAAATATAACTTGTTTTTCAGTGTCCAGTTGAGGTGAACACAATTGTCATTCCTATTTCATAGTTTAGTACAGTGAGGTCCAGTGGGGATGAGCAACTTGCTTAAGGTTACATATCCTAAAATTCAAACAATGAACCTTGCCTTCCCTGTTATCTGACAATCCGAGTTCCCCAGTACTCTCCTTCATAAATCCAGGAATGAGCTTTCGACACCCTGAATTAAATAATCTTCAAAGTACAGCTTGGAAAGTCTACTATAATGGTCTATAGGTAAAAAAAGAACATTTTCATGCATTTTTTTTCTCAAATGAATCTCCTTAAGTTTTCTTTTTCCTTAGTCACTGAACTCTCTCTCTATATATAGTAGACTTTTGTGTTTATAATTGAATTCTGAGCTATACATGCTAGCTTCATTCCTGGTATTAAGATGCAAATATATTGTATATGAAAACAAGTAATTAAAACTTGGTTACTTGCAAAAAGTATATTGTATACATGATGTAAAGTATTTTGTTATATTCTAGTGCATTTCAAGAACTCATTTTAACTGTTGGAGACTGTGTTGTGGGGATTCATTTGATGTATTATCCTCTTTAACATATACTTTATGTAGTTCAAGGCATATGCAGATTATTAAGTGCGCATTGTTTATAGTTAAGTGACTTGCTGATGTTCATGTATTGCTCCCTATTGTAAAACACTCCAATGATGACAACAAAATCTCTGCTGTTCATTTAATTGTGCCCTAGGGTGGAGGTTGGGATGTGTCTAGGAGTGAGAGAACACCAGCTTTAATAAGCATACAATGCAATTTAACAGTTCATAAAACAGTAAAATTTAATCGTAGACTAAGAGATTTATTAAATTTTAGTCAGCAAAATGGAGTATGGGATATGGGAGCAAGTGAGAATTAAGTGAAATTATTTCAGGGGTAATAGATTTTATTACCTGATAGAGTAGGGGAATTATTTTGTTTTCCAGCTATTTCATCTTAATTCATTCTTTGGAAATAATTGCCTTACATAGGAAAGTTATTTTGCAAGCAAAATAATAAAGTTGGTAACAACTAAAAGCTTTTGTTTAATTTTATTTGTTTAATTTTCAAAGAGTAAAACTATCCCACTGAAATCTTACTGAGATTATGGCTGAAATTTTGAACTGTAAGTTAAAGTATTTTGTATTCAAGAACTGACTTATTGAATTATTTTTTAATTCACTTACATAGCCAACCCTAGGCAATGCTTAAGAACAGTGAAGTTTCAGATAGTTTCATTTTTGCATATTAAGTAACATTAAAATTTCTTAAATGTATTTTCTATGTGTATAATGATTAATTCCATTGAATATTTGCCACAAGTGGACATGTTGTCCTTTCTACTTATTTTGTTTTTTCCTACTTTTATATTATTTAAAAAAGTATTAAACAATATGAACATGCTATTAAAGAGTATAACAAGTTACCATTATAAGATTGCAAAACATTTTTATTATTGAAAGAAGGAACCTTCTCCAAAACTGAAAGTCTCTTGTTTAACAAGAATACCAGCTAAGGACTGTGTAAATATATAACTGTTTTTACATATACTATATTATTTGAGCCTCATTACACACTGGGGCAGTAAGTAAGGCAAGTATTATTACCCTTGTTTTATAGCTGAGAAAATGGAAGTTTGGAGAGGTTACAATTTACCCAAAGAGATAAGGCTGTTAAGTGCAGAAACAGTCCTGGTTGTCTGAATTTAAGTAATTAAACACTATTAAGAATGTTTGTTGTATATTAAACAGCAACATTTAATAGCATTAGTTTTTGAAGATTTAAAAAATTTTACTCGAGTCATAATTTTTTTGTTTTGTTTTGTTTTTTTTTAAGATTTATTTATTGTTTTTGACACAGAGAGAGAGAGAGAGAGAGAGAGAGAGAGAGAGAGAGAGAGAGATACAGTCAGAGACAGAGAGAAGGGGGAGGGCCCAGAACAGTCTCCATAGTTGCACATCATTGGTTTTTCCACATAGTTTCATTCCACAGGTGGGCTAGGACTGCACAGGGCAGGAACTGGGCCGGGGTCTCGCCCTGTCAGAACTGAACTGGGGGAACTCCCCAGTTCAGCATATGGGTCCGCACGGGCCAGGGCTGGGATTCGATCCTCGGTTCCCAGGGCTGCAAAGTGAGTGCCTAACCCACTGAGCCATCCCAGCTTTCCCAATTTTGTTTTTTTTAATGTGATTAATGCTAATAATAATTCATTCTAATAGAATAAGGTTTGTCTTTTAGTGCTCACTAGCTAGATAGCTACAGAACTTTATTTTTAAACAAAAATATACTTTATGTTTTTTAACATCCTTGAGTGATGATATACCTGTGAAAGGGGTTTTATGGGTTACTTATGTATGAGTTTAGTAATATTTAATTAAATGAGTGAGACTATTAAAAAATTAAAAACATATGTAACAGGGTTAACACAAACTAAGCCTCTTGTGTTGTATATCATTTTATTTTGAGAGTTTTTTGCTTAGCAAGTTCTATTCTTTAAAAAGTTAACACTGTCATATGAAATTAATTTTTCATTGCTTGACTTTGACAGCTATGCAGTTTACATCATCTTTGCAGTATCTGTCTTACATGGGATACTTAATACATGTTAATAATGCAGATCACATGTCAGTTGTTAGGAGATGGATGATGTGAAGTTTCAGTCATACTTTAGTAGTGAATCTGAACAACACTGTTCGTAGTTAAATGCCCCATCAGCCCCCAATAACCCAAATATTGAATGTTCTCTTTTAACTCCTTTTAGAGAGATCATAGCACTGAGTCAGAAGATGAGTGCTGATCACACAGTCTATTAAGCACACCAGTACATGGAACTCACCTCTAGGTGAGGGAAGGGAAGTTTTGAGAAGTTACATTGCATTTCATGGCTACAAACAGAAACAGTGTCAATTGTGGGGTAGACTTTTGGTTATGCTGGTGCTGATACTTATAAAGGGGAAAAATGGGGAAGCAAAAACATTTATTTTCTATTTAAGTCTGTGTAACTCTGATGATTTCTTCTGCTTTCCCCTGCCTCCATTCCCCTTTTTTAAAGCAGCAATTGAGGTTAAAACAGGTTCCCTGAAGACAAAGGCAGCTGACTCATTAGAAAATGGGTAAGGAAGCAAACTCTTGTAGTTGGGACTACTTCATTTCTCCAGAGAGCTCCATATAGCACACCTGCTCTGTCCCTGTTTGCTGTGATTATGTTTCTCTATCGCTCTGCAGTATTCCTTTCCTGAGTAAAAAATCAGCAAAACTCCATACTTGTAACAGCAACCATATCTTATAAAACCATTTACTAGAATGTGTCTTCAAGAACTTTTGCCTTTTCTCAACCTTAAAGTAAAAACTTGTATGGCCAGGATATTTTAAGGTTATATTTTTAATTAAACCAGATGCAAAGGTTTTACCCAATCACATTTTACCATAATGTCCTCCTTTCTTTTTTTAAACGAGGTACCTCCCAATCTTCCTTGGAATGAGAGTGGATAACTTAGGTTCGTATTTGCCTCTGAATCTAGGTACTCAGGGTGACAAGACCAGCCTTTCCCTGTTCTCGTTTGATATATGACTTAGTCTAAAATGGTATCATTAGGTACATGCCCTGACAGGGTATGGAGTTTTGTCAAAATTCAGGATGCTGATTACAGCTTTAATGTCCAGTTAATATTCCTCTAAAAAGGAGAGATGTCATATGGGTCAGTTTCAGTTAATGTAGAAGCAAACTAAAGTCAACATCAAATACATTTTGCCTTTCTTACTTGTGTAATCCTGTGGCTGAGACACTTTCTTATGACTGAATCATCAGACAGAACAAGCTTGCTTTTAACTGTGCATCTCCTGGAGTCAGCCTGGATAGTCTCAGCAGCAGAAACAGATTCCAGGACTGGTTACAAGAGGCTGTGGTGCCAGGACAAATCAGGATGGGTATTCCTTGGAGAGGCTCTTCTACAAATGAAATAATGTTTCAAAGAACATCAAGGTCATCCTCCAGAGGAACAAGTAATGACAAAAGGACAATGTGCAGATGGAGGGGCTTGGCAGAATATCAGAGGGGCTGTCCATACTGCTTTGATCTGGTGACAATGGGGTAAGAACACTGGAGTCACAGTATTTGTTTTTAACACCTAAGTGATTCCCCCAGCACCAAAGCTGGGGCTGGTGTAATTGTTCTAATTCACACATTTCTAATCGGAGGTTTCACTGTCTGTTATTTGGTCACTGTCAGTTATCTGACTAAACAGCTCAAATTAACTAGCTCTTTGGATATATTATGAATGTTTATATATCCAGAAGGTGAACATTTATTTGTTTTAGTCTTAATATAAGGAAGTTACCATCATATAATCATGTTCAATTTATTCAACCAGTCAAACTTCTCTGTATTTTTCTACTCAAATCAATACACTTTTGATGGTAATATATTGCCTTGCTGTTATTGATGATAACTTAAATGGGGGAGGATTTTTATTTTCTTGTTCACTCAAGTTTTAAAAGAAAAACAGATGAAATTGTTTGTTGGTTTCTTTATAAAAAATAACATATTTTTTTTTGTTAAATTTATTTACACCTGATTAAAACTAAAAGATAAAGTTTTTTTCTAGGGCCATTTTTATGTGTGTAAGACTTGTATAGTCACACAGGACCCTATGCTTAGAAATGACTTATGCTTGTTGCCATCTTGCAATTCTTAATACGAATATTTGACAGGGGCCACAAATTTTTATTTTTCACTGGGTCCTGCAAATTATGTAAGCAGTCTTGATTGCTGCTAGTATTTTAGTAGAATCATCAGTTGTACAAGGAACTAAGTCTAAGAATAAAAATAACTTAAGAACTTTTATCTGATTTGACAGAGCAAGAGATAGACATTTGCCTTTATAGAAGTTTAACCCCATTTCAGACAATTACAGAAAGTTTTTGTTTCTGTGTCTTAGCTTCCCTTACACCACTGGATTTACTGTCTTTTTCTCATGCTCATCCATATCAGTTCTTCTACATAGGTGAATTTCAAGGCTCTCTTTTTTCATTCTTCTTTTATTCCTGGGTGCCATTTTGCTCTTCTGTTTCAATCCCTCTATACAAACTGATGGCTTCCAAAATATATATCCCAGCCTACACTTGTTTCCTGAGATGTGAACTCATATATCAACCCACCTACCAGACACTTAGATTTATCATCTTCCAACTTTAAATCTTTTGTCTACTGATGGAAATATAGCAGTAGATTACCTATCTGTACTCATGGAGATTATGTTCTAAAGAGGAAGAAGATAATCACAGTATGTGTGTGTATATGCATGTGTGTGCTGTGTGTGTGTAGTCAAATAGTGATTTGTTCATTGAAGAAAAGTAACGCAAGATATGAGACTAAAGAGTGATTATGAGGGCATATTTTGAAAGCATTTATCTACATTATTTTATCTCAGTGACTAGCATGACCATCTTTCCATTATCCCAAATAATAGTACACCTGAAGTTACTGTAGCCTTGTTTCTGCTTGTCATCATTCCTTTCATCTCCCCAATAATCAATCAATGGTCAAATCTACTTCTAAATATTTCTAGAATTAATCCATTTTTCTTTCTGTCCTTAGTATGCTCATCTAAATTACTGTCATCATCATCACTCCCTGGTCTTACTTTAATGGGTTATCTGAAGGTTCCATTTTCTCTAGTTTTATACCAAAGCTCAAGTCATTCTCCACACTCACAGGGAGTTAAGTCCTTCCTGAAAATCCATCTGATCATGTGTCTTCCCTGAAAACAATTTAATGGTTTCCCATTATCCTAAAGATAAAATCCACATGTGTGGGCATAGCTTACAAATTGCTGAATTTTCTGATTTTTACCAGCTCCTCTGCCTCATTCATTGTCACTGTAAAACTGCACAATCATGGGTGCTTCAGCTGTAGGAAACTTTCCTCAGCTCCTCAAAGTTGTTTTTTCTTTCATTTCTGAGCTGTCACACATCCTTCTTCCCTCTTTACCTAACTTTCATACTTCCTCTGCATCAACATTACTTTCTTCTGAAAGCCTTGCCGGAGTAATACAAATTAAATTACAGTTCTTTGTATGTGCCAGCTATGGTGTCCTGTCTCCCATTTCAATTTTAACATATAACGCACTACTTTTAGCATTTTCTTTCTTTTTTATTTTTAAATCAATTGTTAAATTTATTGGGGTGACATTGGTTGTTAGAAATTATATAGGTTCCAAATGTACGATTCTACATTAATTTGTCCATGTACTGCATTACGTGCTCACCACACAGAGTCACTCCTCTTTCCATCACCATATATTTGATGCTCCCTCCCTACTCCCCCACTTCCTTCACCTTTTACTCTCGAGTAACCACTAAACGATTGACTGTGTCCATGAGTTTTTGTGTCTTCATTACTATCAGTTTTATAGTCCTCCTATAAACAAAGTCATACGGTTCTTGATTTTTTTTGGTCTGACTTACCTCCCGTAATAAGATGATCTCAGGGTCCATTCATGTTGTCATAAATGGCAGTATTTAATCTTTTCTTATCACTGAGTAGAATTCCATTGTGTAAATGTACCACAACTTCTTTATCCAGTCATCTATCAAGGAATATTTGGGTTGTTTCCACAACTTGGCCACAGTGAACAACATTTTCAATTGCCTACATTTCACTGCATATAAAATTCATAAAGATAGGCACCATATAACTATCTAGCTTATATTTATGTCTCTAGCATTATCATAGCGCCTAGCACAAGGCAGCTGATTACAGAATGCATATGTACTATTTCTCTGTTTCTCTCTGATGTCTTTCTATATCTAAATTATATTGTGTATGTGTTATTTTACTATTATGTAAATGCAAATGCTGAAGACAATTGGGTACATCTTATTCAGTCTTTAATAGTAGGTATTTTTTTCTACGAAGAATAGTAGAGTGATTCGTTATTTCAGATTACCGTAGGTTTCAGTTTTAGAGAATACACTTACTTCCTCTTTTGCAAAAGCTACCTGAGTTGGTTTTGAATTTAATTTGCCTAACCCAGAGGTAGAGGCCTGATATAGTACTGCCTAAAGAAGGCACATGAGAACAGAAATACAATATTTTTTTTCTTCAGGAAATACTTTTTTAGGAGATCAGTCCATCTCTCTCCTCTATGAAGCAGAAATTAACTGTTGTAATCTGTTCTTGAAAGTTAGTAGAAAGAGTTAACACGACTTTTAAATGAGGTTAGTTTTGATGCATGTGATAAAAATGACCCTTTATTTATAAAAGAGGAATGTGACAGATTTGGATAGTTCTATACATTTAATGAAACTTAGTTTCTTCAAAAAATTGCTATGAGTGGTTTTTATGAAATTTTTTTTTTTGCAACATAAATAAAGGTTAAATTTCAAAATATGAGTTTAATCCTTTTAAAATTTAAATTAAACAAAAGAACAACATTTAAACCACCTTTTATTTTGTGACATTCATTGTTTAAAATAAAGAGACCAATATCAGTTTAACCATTTTTATTATGAAGAGATTGTTTATTTTAAGAGATGATAAACAAAGACTGGCATCATTGGGACAAAATTTGCCTAGGAAACTTTATGTACTTATTCCACTTATGCTTACAATAACTGCTCAATGACTCAGAGACTTGCTTTTACAACAACCTGAGAAAATATATCTTAATACTTAATAGATCCTTTTAAAAAGCAAAATAGCCATATTGATTATATAGTTCTAATAATTAGTCTTGAATATTTTTTTAAATATTATGTTGATTTGATATTATATAGGATATCAAAATGATATAGTAAACAGTTTCTGAAATATTAGAAACCTCCCTGAAAGTTATATTTGACATAAATAAACACACTTTAAATTTGTGTAGCATTCAATTTGGAGAATAAGATCTGTCATGTTTTACCTAATTTTTTTTTAAATACATTTTAAATACATTAAACTGTTATGTTTGCTTAAAAATATCTAGTCATAGTATGTAATTTTCAAACTGTGTTTTAGATAAACACAACATATCTATCTGACCAAAAGACTTTTGGTAATGTCATCGTATGAAGCTGAGCTGCTTGCTAATGACTCTGCTCTAGGCAGAAAAAAGCATATTTTCAAATGAGCCCCATTCTTAGAGAGTGCTGCTATAATTTTATTTAATAGCTTGGAGCTTCATTTGCAGGACGCAGTCACTATGTTAATTAACAAAACAAGGCTTATAGAAAAGCTTTAAGATACTACTTGATTAATCACTAATTCCTTTTGATGTCTAAATTTAGAAAACAATTCTTTATGTTCCCTGATGTAATAGATGGTCTGGCTGGTTGTAGTTATACAAAAGGATCAATATAGTATCTGAACAGCTCTTTTTATCTCACCTGGCAGTGTTAGGGCTTGACTCTTACTTATGTTAGAGTATACATATTAGAAGACAGAATATGTGAAGTTTAATTTCAGAGAAATTAGAAACGGTTGAAGTAAATAGTGAATGTTATCTAGAATTCAGAAGAAGCAAATGTTACTTTTAATGAGATATTTTAATTTCCTCTTTTGGCCCATTAATTGTGTTTATAGGCACAAATCATAATTTTTAAATATCAAGCATGAGTAAAAATGTAATTTATTTGTTTGTTTTTATTCTATGCCTAACACTGATAACTTTATCAGTTTTTCCTACCTAAGAGTATTGTTCTCATACAATATAGAAATATAAAGAAGAAAGGTAAATTTTCTATAATCCTATTATAATTGTAAGCATTTTGGATTTATTATAATTTCTTTATGCATGTATGAATATAAACACATATAGATATATTTAGATTAACATGAGGGACATAAACTACATTTTGTTTAATACCTAAAAATGTACATATTATGAATATTCATCATTGAAATTTATTCAGTTGTTAAAATAATGAGTTAGGTCCACTGATACTAACTCAGAAAGGTGCATTTTTAGTTTTGTTTTTTTTTAATAAAGCAAATTATAATATATTCCAGTCATGATTAAATTAATAAAAATAAACACAGTATCTGTGTGTATGTATATTTATAGATCCATGCTCTTCAGAATAATTTCCTATGAACAAGTTTGCAGCAGAGATGATGGGTTTTAAAATATTTTACCAAATGTAATGCTGCACTATTATAATGCAATATAATAGGAATGTATTATTTTATAAGATATGTATGAAATTTTTAACACTTATCTTTACATGTCAATAAATATAGCTCCAGAGAATAATTTTAATAACATTATAATATTCAGTTGAACAATATAACATAAATTACTTAACCTTATGGGGAACATTTAGGCTGCTGTATTTTTTAAAACTATAAACTGCATTGTAATGCATCTTTGTATATATGAGGTTCGGCAATTAAATTGACAAACTTACCACTGTGCGCTTACATTGGCAGCACCGTACAAACAACTTGGTAAAGTATCTTAACCTTGGTATATCAGTGTCTCACAGCTATGGTCACATCAACATGTGGTGGTGTCTTGCTGAGTGGCATTTATTATTGTTTTTGTGTGTTTCTGTATGCCCTTGCAAGAATGTCAGAGATTGAATTAGAGCAAGGAACAAACATTCAGTTTCTTGTTCAACTTGGCGAGAGTGGAAGTGAAATCAGAGGGGCATGTTAGTTAGTCCAAGTTGATGGGGATAATACCATGAAAAAAATGGCAGTATACAAATGGATTAAAATTTTTTCTGAGGAGGGAGAAAGTGTTGCCGATGAAGAGAAATCAGGGTGGCCAGTAATGAGCAAGACTGATGAAAACATTGAAAAATTTGTCAAATTGTGTGTTAAAATCATCATCTGACTGTGAGAAGCATAGCAAACCAAGTCAACATTCAATAGAGAAACAGGAAAATCTGAATTGAGAATCTTGGCATGAGAAAGGTGTGTGCAAAGTGATCCCGAAGGAGCTCACTGATGAACAAAAGCAAAAGACAGTCCTTTAAAGCCAAGACCCTTTAGAGAGGCAAGACAATGTTTTTGGCAATGTTATTACTGGTGATGAAACATGGGTGTACCAATACAACCCTGAAACAAAGCATTAAAGTGCACAATGGAAGTCAGAAAATTCTTCATTACCAAAAATGCTGTCAGTCCAAACCAAGAGTCAAAATGATGTTGATAACCTTTTCTGATACATGAGGGTTTATTTATTATGATTTTGTACCAACTGAACAAACAGTCAACCAAGTTGGCTATTTGGAATTGCTGAAAAGGCTGCGTGAAAAAGTTAGACAAAAACAACCTGAACTTTTCACCAACAACTCGTCTCTTGCATCAGGATGATGCACCACCTCACATAGCACTGCCTGTCAGGGAGTTTTTAGCCACTAAACAGATAACTGCATTGGAATATCTTTCCTACTCACGGGATCTGGCCCCCAATGACATTTATTTTTTACCCCAAGATAAAGGAAATATTGAATGGAAGACATTTTGATGACACTCAGGACATCAAGGGTAATAAGATGACAGTTCTGATGGCTATTCCAGATAGAGTTCCAAAATTGCTTTGAAGGTTGAACTAGGTGCTGGCATCAGTATATAATTTCCCAAGGGGGATACTTTGAAGGTGATCATGGTAATATTCAGCAATAAGGTATGCAGCATTTTTCTAAAATGAGTTTGTGAACTTAACTGTCAGACCATGTACGTCTATGTGAACATTTTTTTTGGTGCTGTTTCCATGAAGTAAATTCTCCAAGTGAAATGATAATGTCCCAGGTTATGCTTGATACATATTTACAGATAGTTTTCCAGAATAGCATTACTAATTTTTCCTAGCACACAACCAGAGGTGCCAATGCAACATTACACACCTGTCTGGTGAGAATGTTGTGATTTCTCTTGCCTAGAAATTTTACTGATTCCCTCTCACATCTGGACCAGGAAAGTAAATTCATGTTATCAAGAAATGAAAGGTGTCTTTTCAGTAATAAAAAACTTTGGACAAAAGCTGTCTTTTCGAAGATCTTTGTCTCATAGAACACATTGTCTTATCATTAGTGGAGCTAGTCTCCAAAACAGATGCCTAACTTAAGTTGTTTAGGCACTACTATATATTGTAGCAATTTATATTATATTATAAAATATCATGTTTTAGCAGCAAAAAATAAATTTTGAAATTGACAGGCCTGGGTTCAACTCTCAGATGTACTCCTTAGTGTGCGATTTGAGCCTCTGCTCCCTTGAAATCTATCTTACATCACTAGATTGTTGAAGAAAATTTAAGTTAGTGATGTCCAGGCAGCTCAGCAGGTTGATCACTTGCCTTGCAAGCATGAGGTCTGGGGGTGGAATCCTGCTCTGGCCCATGCAAACCTATATGCTGAACTGTGGCCCAACTGGTAACGACTGGGCTGGCTTGGTGGCAAAAGTTCTTGCCTTCTATGCAGGAAGCCCCTGGTTTCTGCCCCACTGGCCCCACATCCACCTGTGTGGAATGAAACCAGGTCACAACTAATGATGTACAACTATGGAGATTGCTCTGGACCCTCCTCCCTTCTCTCTCTCTTTCTCTCTCTCTCTTTCTCTCTCTCTCTCTAATTCTCTCAAACAATAAAATAAATCTTAAAAAATAAAGCAAAAGAAAACTCAAGTTAAATAATATCTGTAAAGTGCCTAACATACTAGCTGCCATATGACAGGTATTATAGAAATTAAACTTTTGACCAAATAACTTCTTTGTGAAATACTATTTACTTTCTTTTTAATTAAAAAAGGAAAACAATAACAACAAAAACAAAACAAAAAACCAGAATATTATACATGGGGTACAGTTAAAAACTGGTATAATAGCCTGAACTGAAAGTTGCTGTGCTTTTCATATCTGTAGTCATTTTCACTCTTTTAAATTTTGGTTAAAGATAGTCCTTGTGATTTAGCTAAATTTCAAAAATAATAAAATAAATGTAAATATTGCTCATTTACTTGGCATGCTGGATATGTATAACACCTTTGTACTGTTTTTTGGGGGAAACAAAAGTAGGTGCCAATACTTAAGTCCAAAATGTGTTGAATTTTGTTCATTATTTGGCATAGAACAATACTTCTTTTTGTAATTTTTTTCTTAAAAATGTAATCAAATGTAGATATTAATTAGGTAGCACATATTTAAGAGGTGAGAAAGTAAAGAGATACACAATTGTGTAATGAGGAGTGGAGAAGTTCAGAATCAGAAATGCAAAGGAGAAGAAGAATTATCATCTGATGCCATGAACTCTACAAAGATAGGTATGTACTCAACAGTTGACCACTATGTACTGAGGTTCCTTGGTCATATGCAGGTGCCCTCAGTGAGATTTGAGTCAACGCATACTTTATCAGATGCTCTTCCATGAGATTTCCTAAACCAAGCTCATGAACTCAACTCAAGGATAAAGTTAAACAATGCCTGAATGTTTTTGAAGTTCAATTTCTAGTTCTTACAAATATGTCAAGTCTTTGTTTTTCAACTAACAAAGAAAAAATATTTTAAGCTATTTTCTATCTTTGCTACCTTATCAATTCCTAAACTTATTGTTTGTTTCTTCTGGTGATCATATTAAGACATTTTTAACATTCTCTTGCTGCTAATTTCTTTGTGGAATTATTTCTTTTTTCTTTCTTCTGAGTCCCTGCCATACACTCCCCTCCCTTCTTAGTTTGACTTCAGCAGTTTTGTTGTGAAATCTAGCAGGTGAAGATTATCAAACTATTTTTTCTCCTGAGTAGTGTCATCACATTCACTTCCTGCTCTTAGTCTACTTTGAATTAATTTCCTGAATGGCATAGGATTCAGTGCAAAAAAAAAAAAAATGTAGTAATGGAAGTATTTTATGTCTTGGTTTGTGATTTATAATTTGTTTCATCAAGTGTAAAACTCAAATGTATAAATGTCAAGAGTTAACTGATACAACTTAATCTGTCATTTCTAAATTTTATGTCAGTCTATTAACCTACTGACTAAAAGGGCATCATAGAGTATTAGCTTGCATTTGGTTTTGGAGTCCTCTTTAATTTTTTTCTTAATAATGTTCACAGCAGTGTACCATTAAAGTTTTTTTGCTTCAGTTCACATTCTGATTGTCCCTGAACCTGTATATTTCACAGTAGGCAGAGCACTGTTGATTCAGACATGTATTTTGGCATGTATAGAACATATTCCGTTGTCATCTCACAGTTACCTCATTTTGTGCTTTTGAAAGTCTAACCAATTCACAATATCTTACTAGTTACCTAAAATTTTCCTACTGTATTAAATTTTTTTCTACAAAGAATTAAACATCTTACTAATTAGAGAACAATAGTTATATATTAATGTATTTATTTAATATAACAATTCAATTTTCTAGTATTTCATTTGTATAATTATCTATGGCCTGCTTTTACATACATTTTTTAAGTGTATAGTCCAACTCTATAAGGAGATAGGGAAGTCATAATCTCACTTTGCCTTGAGGAGACTGAAATTTAAGACTATCATTCAAAGTCATTTCCATTCTAATTGCCTAAAATTTTATTAAAATTAGTTAATAGTAAAATAAAATTACATTGGTCCACTAGCTTATAAAATATAGGATAACTGTCTTCAAATACAGTTGGATCCAGGTATGCAAAGAAAGTCATAAACAGATTCCTCTCTATCTCGTACCTCCTCTTGTCTCTAGTGGCTTCATTCTCAGACAAAGGTGGGAAGGTGGCATTGAGGTTCACATCCACTGATGTAGAACTTTAAAAGAAAAAAAATGTGCCTCTTTCCCAATGGCTCCCTCAAAAGTTCTGGGTTTAACAGATGAGTCAAGCTTGTATAGTTTGGTTGTGCCTGAAACAATGGTTGTTACAAGTTTTGGAACATTCAGAGATAGGAAATTGGCTAAGGAAATGGACTTGAGGGGAAGTGAGTTCTGATGCAATAACAAGCTGAGGAGGCAAAACAATAGATCCCATTAAAGATGTCACATGCCCTATTTATAAACATACTCCTGTTCTTCTGAGTTCCGTGCTCTACACTTTTAGTCTTCCACTTAGATTGGTTCTAAGATGAAATGATATACAAAGACTATACTTTAGGAAAATCATTTAAATTTATGCCATAAAAGGTCAAGCATATTCTAATTATCTGAAAGATGTTAAAAATCCCTGAATATGAATAAAGTATAATCTTTAAAAAAAATAGTGAGAATTTAGGTTTGAACTATTTCATTGACCAAAAATGTTTCAAACTTTTGTTTTTATAGCTTTTCTCACTCCTTTTGTCTTTTTGAAGCTATGAATATTGATAGAAAAATCAATCAAACAATGAGTACTTTATAATATATCAATAGATAGATACTACTCCAGACAAACTAGATTCTCCTATATTACCTTGAATATGGCATTATAATAATAATGTTGGTTTACTTGTTTGTTTCACTCACCACTGTGAATACCCCAAAGTTCTATAACATCTTTGATTTCTTATTTTTATTACCCAAGCTCCTAATTGTATTTGATGTCAATATCACAATAATAATATTTATAAATATTATTTGATGAGTGAAACAAACTAAAAGTACCTAGACACAAATGAAAAAAAAAGGTAATTATGAAAGTATATGAGTATAAGGACTGTCTAGAAAATATCTAATCATGTAACCATTCTCATTATATTGACTATGACTGGATTTTTTTTAAGACAGCCCTCATATATTCATATGGGAAAAGAAATATTTAAAAGGCCTATGAATGGGTAAACAAAGGCATTTTTTTCTGGTAATAAAACAATAATTAGTTAAATAAATGTATTTTCAAAGTAGGAAATAATCATGTTAATTAAAGTAGTGAAGGGGAAGCTGGGATGGCTCAGTGGGTTGAGCGCTCGCTTTGCAGCCCCGGAGACTGGGGATCAGGTCCCGGCTCCAGCCTGTGTGGATCCATGTGCTGAATTGGGGTGTGCCCCCAGTTCAGTTCTTGCCGGAGCCTATGTGGGAGCCCCCAGCCCGGTTCCTGCCCTGCGCAGCCCCACGCCCACCTGTGGAGTGAAACTATATGGAAAACTAATGCTGTCAGCTGTGGAGACTGCTCTGGGCCCTCCCCCTTCTCTCTGTCTCTCTCTATCTGTCTCTGTCAAAAACCAATAAAAATAAATCTTTAAAGTAGTGAAGAGATGGGATGTCTTTAAGTTAGGAATCTAAGGTACAGTGTAAAATATGGATATAAAAATGAATGTAAAGTTTTTGTTCCTCAAAGGCCTATGTGTTATGTGTCATTGAATTGGCTCTAACTCCTGGCAACCCTATGAATGAGGGAACAGTGTTCTGTTTAAGACTCCTGTTCAACTTCTGCAGACTCATGTCTATGACTTTTTTATTATGGAGTTATTCTATCTCATATTTGGTCTGCTTTTGGTGCTGTCTTCTATTATTCCCAGCATTATTGTCTTTTCCAAAGAACCCTGACTTCACATGATATTTTTCATGTAGGTCAACTTTAGTTTTGCTAGTTTTGCCTCCAGCAATGTTTCAGGCTTAATTTGCTGTGATCCACATCTTTCTGGCAGTTCAGGGTATCTGTAGAGCTCTCCTCCAACACCATATCTCAAACAAATAGATTTTTCAAAAACAAGATTTCCTCACTGTCCAACTTTTACATCCATACATAGTAATTGGAAATATGGAGCCATGGATAATTTTAGCCTTAGTCTCTACTGGCAAATCTTTGCCCTTAGTGATCTTTCTTAATTTCTTTCATTGTTGTCCTTCTGGTGTAAGTAAAATCTCCAACAATTGATGTCTTCATTGTCTAGTTTAAAGTTCTGTATTTTACTGTAGTCATGATTTGTATCTTGATGTTCAAATGCTGTCTTTCTCTAGCACTTTCTTCTTTTACTTTCAATAGAACTCATTTCAAATTGTTGCTACTTTCTGCTAGTAAGATGCTATCATCTGCATATCTTGTTATTAATATTTCTTTCACCAATTTTACTTTGTCTTCCTCTGAATTCAGCCGTGTTTTTCATATATGTTCTGTGTACAGATTAAACAAATAGGTAGATAAAATGTACCCTTGTCTGATATGTTTGCCTGATCTAAATTGATATTTTTAGTTACTAACATACTTGAGATTCTGTTACTCTGCTTCATAATTATGACATATTTAGAAATCTTTATAGTTTACACTTTTGTAAATTTATCTAATTTGATTCTTACAATTCTGTGAGGTATATTACTGCCCTACATATTTTAAAGATGACGAAAATGAAGAAAAATGACTTTCATAGTGACTAATAAATTACAAAGTTAAAGGTTTAAGTCCTATTGGGCTTCCATGATAATTTTTTTTTCTCACATTTCTGTGAGAAGTTAATATTATAATTTTTATAGAACCATATGTGCAATATAAAAAGCTAAATGTACAATAATAAGAATTTTTAAACTCATAAAGGCTACATAATTAATAAGATTTGTTTGTATATATACTGTCTTTTTTTCCAGAAATGTTTATATTAAATTCTACATTATTCTTCAATTCATGCTTAAAATAGATCGTTACTATAATTTAATTTTTGATTTGGGTAACTTTTTTTGAAGTCTTAGGTTCTCAATTTTTATAGGCATTTGGAATTAGTATTTATGTTAACATTTGAACCCATGAATCCCAATTTTTGATGTTTATTTTTGGTTTGCATATTCCTGAATCTCAAATTAGAAAGAATCAGTCTGTTAACAACATACAAATCTGTTTTTATTTATCATCTTGAAAAAGAAAATGTAAATCTTATTGATGAATATATATTTTTTTACTTCATGAAACTAATTTGAGCTCCTAATATCAAGATAATTGGATGTATTGGAGTCCAGCTGGAAGTGCAGACTACTTCCCCTTGATATTGACTCTTCTCTAGATCAATAGCAGTTCCAAATGTAGTACAAAGCAGACAAGATTTAACAGGGCCTAAATTATTAAGGCCAGTGAGTTGTTTGTTGCTAGAGAGTTCATTAACAATCCCATCAATACAATGTGGTTCATGAATGTTAGTAAGAGCTTTACGGAACATTTTAAAAGAGAATGAGATATCTCAATGGACTGATCTTAGTGGAAAAAAAATTTAATTTGGTAAGAATAATTATATAAGTTAAATGAAACTTTTAATTGAAAACCTGTTGGCATTTTCTAACCTACTTCACAGCTGTCCCTTAATCACTTCAAACAGTGGAGAGTTTCTCTACATGGTGTTCGAGAAACATCTAAATATCTTGGAATTTGTATATAAATGTTTAAAGGAGTTTAGAAAGTGTAGCAGTAAAAACAAATAGGGTTTCCTGATTGGGAATGGTGAATTTTAAAGATATATGTAAGAAAAAAAGAAAAATTGTATAAAAATGTTTATAGTAAATGCGTGTAATTCTTGGAAAGAATGCAAAATTGTCGTCTTCCAAAGCTTTCACAATTGCAACATTAAAACCTTGTGTACTGAATTTCTTACCTTATAAATCTCTAAAAGCTTACAAAGAATGAATGCTGTTTGTAAAATTATCTTACTGAGTGTTGTTAAATAAAATGGCATGCAGCAAGAGTTCTTGCAAGATTGAAAGTCAAAACTTGTATAATGTAAACATAAAGGAATAATGGAAACTTACTGTGAAAATTAGCATTGACCACATGGTGGACTATATTTTACTAGTTGTTGTTCAAAATAGTTTAATTAAGTATCCCTATTTCTTAGTAGCTTTTAGCCGTAAACCAGAGAGGGTAGGTTTCAAGAGACATAGACATATTCAAATTCAAAAATTGAAAGGGACACCAAACAAATGGATACATTAATTACACATGCTTTAATCCTGGCCCAGGCCTTTTCTTTGCTAGATTTCAGCAGCACTATTTTCCAGTATCGTCTCCTTTGCTTGATCTTCAGAGCATTGCTGACCCTGAATTTCTTTTCCTAACTCATCAATTTAACTGTAAGGCTAAACCTATTTTATTATTTTCCCTTCTTTCTGTATCTACTCTTTAAACCCTTATGCCTTTTAGTCCCCATGGGTACTGAATCCCATACACGTAGCTACAAAAATCATATTCCTTTTAAATGTCTTTAATCATGCAGTTTATGGAATCTCCTCTTACTTAACTGACAATACAGGAATTTCTCTGGCTAGTTCAAAAACATGAAGTATAGGCATATCTGTGTTCTGAATGTGTGAGGGAATACAAAGGAAGAAAAAAATAAAGGGGTATTAATGAATGCCTTTAGATAGTAGAGAAAGGATTTTAGTTTTCCTCTGCAGAGTATCAGAGTATCTTAATATGGGTGAGAAGGTGAAGTTAAAACAATGAAAATATAATACAAACTTTGGCAGGTATTGTTGGGATAGGCAGGATTTACTTCACTATGGAGTATTAGCATAGACAATGGCTAAACAAAGTTACTTTTGATTTCCCTTTTTTAATACTTTATATGCCATATTGGTATGAAAGCTTATTATACAAGAACACAAAGCATAAAGAATTATGGGGTGGAGATAGATAAATTAAGCTTGTAATTGTGTTACAAAAGCCAAAATAAAATCAGAATGAAGTGTGAGGTTTCTAGAATACAAATGTAAGCCACAGGACACCTTAAAATTTACCTAGTTCTAGCCCCACTTCTTACAGATAAAGGAATTGAAGACTAGAGAAAATTCTACAGAGATTTGTCCAAGTCCACATTGCTGGTGTGTAATTACCTGTCCATCAGCAGTCCTTTGTGTAGTAACAAATATATGACACTAAATTTTACCACTTCCGTTTAGTCTTTAATTCTAAGCAGGTCAGGTAACACTTAAATGTCCATATATATATATATATATATTTTTTTTTTTTTTTTGAGTTCTGAATTGTGGCCTTATATACACACAACATTTTATACAAATCAGATATTGTGGTATGATAATTCCCTTTCTGCTCCTTCTCCTTCCAGAACAAGATCTGCTTCTTTGAACAGCATGAGGCCTGTTCCTTCCTTAAGTTAGGCTAACAGTGGGTATAGAGAGGTTGAAACATTACACTTTCTGAACCAGTTCCTTGTTTTGGATAGTATCCACGTTAAAGAGATTACCGCTCTTCTGGTGATCATCATCATCATCATCATCTAACACCTGCCTGTGTACCATGTGCCAAGGATTGTGCTAACTGCTTTAAAGTATTATCACGTGCCTTCTGTGCAGTCCACACAGCTGCTGGTAAAGAACTCTGGTTCAGAGTAGTACAAAGAGCCGGCAACAGAGAAAGCCTAATGGCAGCTGCAGTGTAACCGGGGGAATTGTCTCTAACAATTGGCTCCAGAAGGGCCTGAGGGCATTTCTTCATTCGTCCCTCAGTTTCATTAGCACCTGCTCTGTGCTGAACTGAGTGAGGGTATAGTGTGCCAGCAGGAGTGACACCAGCCTGCCTTCTATGTGTGACCCTCACTCTTGCTCTGAAGTGGTTGGGGGTGGGGGGTGATTCTCCATCCTATTTAAGCTTGTGCTGACTGTGCAAGGAAGCTTTGGAAGTCAGAATCCACCCCTTTCTCCACTACCTTTAATATGTGCATTTTCTAATTGAAGAATTGCTGTCTGTAAATGGTTTTCCTCCTGGAACTGTCTGGTTTTTAAAACTGATTTTTTCAATAAGAAAGTGATATGGCAGATCATCATTTTTTATTTCCAATTATAAAATGAGGAAACAAGGCAAAGGAGAATAATTTTGATTATTTATTTTAAAAGATCAAATCAGTGGAAGAGCCAAAAATCATAAACTTAAGTTACATTTATTAGACCATTCTGCTCTTTGTGCTATGCTCTATACTTCAGATGGGAATTCAGAAATGAGCAAAATCTGAGACGTAGGAGTTCCAGAATGGATATGCCACCTGCCAGCTAGCATTCAGCTCTCAAAGGGGACCTGCCTGGTCTTATTTAATGGAAAGATAAATGTGTTCACAGAACTGTTACTATAAATTCATTTAGAAATGGGAGAGAGGCTGTACTCACATTCTTTCCTGGTCTCAATTGCTGGCAGATTTGGTTCACTGTACCTCTGGGAGGTAATACATTCTAGCTAGATGGCAAAGTGTTACTGTTGTTCAGAACTCTATAATACCTATTTCTTTTACAGTTTCAATGAACTTTTTGGTTAAATTCATCAATTTATTGAAAAATGCTTTTACACAGTTACCGTGGGCAAGACAATGTATGGAATACTGTGTGGGATATCAAAAAGATAATTATGGTTATTATCCAAAAGATGCTTGTGGTCTATAAAGGAAGATAAAAAAAATGAGAAAACATAAACAGTTTTATGCTTAAAATTAGAACACCTTGAAGTAAGAAGATATAGATTAGTGATGCTAAGTTTGGAGAGTTCTAGAGTAAAAGAAAATGTATGAACCATCTTTCCAGGAAAATGAATGAATACCTTTTCTATTTTTAATAGCTGTGTTAGAGTAAAATTTACATACTGTAAACTTTCCAAATTTGTACAATTTGATAAGTTTCTTTTATTTTATTTTATTTTATTTTTGACAGAGAGAGATATGGAGACAGAGACAGAGAGAGAACTGAACTGTGGGAACTCCCCAGTTCAGCATGTGGGTCCGCCTGGGCTGGAGCCAGGATTCGATCCTCGGTCCTCGGGGCTTCAAAGCGAGCGCTCAACCCGCTGAGCCATCCTGGCTTTTCCCAATTTGATAAGTTTTAACATACATATATACCCATGTAACTATCACTATAACTAAGATAAGAACATATATCATAACACTCAACAATAATTACATTTAAATGTAAATTATTACATACAACATTGGGTGTGTTTGGAGCCCAGGCTAAGAGCCCAACTATGCACAAAATACTTAAGCAGAATGATGTTACTACAAATATAACTCTGCTTGTCATAACAGAGAAAATAACTGAAAAAGCTGTGTTTCAAATACCCTCAGTAAAATTTAGTGAGGATCCCATAATCTATGTTACTTGAAGAGAAGAGCATTTTAAAAGAATGTCCCTAACTAGAAAGAAAAATAAATGGTTTTGATATTTTTTACTAAGAGATATACTTTTAAAAGAAATTGTTAGTATGTCAGATTTTTTTTTGGTACCAATGTTGCCCTTTATGATTGTATGCGGGTCAGAATTGTTTGTTTTTAACTATTTGCTTCATGCTTCATGCACATAAGAGCTGTTTAATTTTTTTAACTTCTAGAACATGTATCCCAGAATTTTACAAAGATGTCTAATGATGATTATAGTGATCAGAAGCAAAAATAATATGTATATTCAAGATGGACACACTTGGTAATTACTGCTTAGTACCAGATTTCTCTATAAATGAAATCTTAGTATATGGAAATATTTTAACTATTCATAGAATTCATTGTACCTCTGCTTTTATATATTGGGAAGAGTTTCAATTTAAAAATGTTGTAATTTTTATAATTTGAAATTTTTAAGAGCATATGATTTCCCTGATTCTTAGTGGACTTTTCCAGAGCATAAAAGAATGTAAGCATATTTCACTCTTCTTCCAATACTTTAAAGTCTCATCAGATATGAGGTTACTTGAGATAGATGAAATAGCACTAGGTGACTAAACCAATTTCTGTGGCAATAGCTCAGCCATAGAAATTAGCATTTGTCTCTTCCCCTGAATCTTCATATCGAAAAGTAATTAGACTAGGTATAAGATAAACCCAACAATACATTAATGAAATGGTTAATACATAATTAAAATGTATGCAAATGCATTTTTCATGCTCTTTTAAGCGACCATGTAGAAAAATCATTACAGCTTTACTAACATGGGTAGGACTATATTGCACAATTTTAAAGGTTTGAAAAACCAGTTTTTGAACAACACGCATTCTTCGTAGGTTAACTAACTAATTTTGGAAAGAAAAAATAAAGATCCAACTGCAATCTAATCTGAGGTAGGCTCTCAAAGGGGTTCCAATTTGCTATCAATAGATTCTAGATCTAGCAGTAAGGCATGGAGGTCTGCATTTATCTCATCGTGCTTTCTTCTGGGCTGTATTCCCAGGGTGAACAGATATTCTAGCTTTCAATAAGTGTGATCTATTTATATATAAATGAGTAATTATACTTGAAAGAGAGAAAAGGGGACAGATTGCTTTGTCTTCACTGCCTTTTTCCCCCCTCTTCTAAGCTTGTCTTTGCAGTTTAGCATGCGAATGACTACAATGCTACCTAATCTTCTCATATGAATTTTAATAGCCAAATTGTAATTTGGCTATTTTAATTTTTTTAAATTTAATTGGTTAAATTACAATTGTGTTTAACCATGAAGCTTTTTAAAGAGGTAGCTGTGATGTATAAAGAAAAACATCTGACCTGTAGCCAAATGAACTTTTACTTAAATCTCAGCTCAGAGGCATAATACAAGTACTTCCTCTCCTTGGGACCTGGGGACATAATTGTCTGCTATTCAGCAGAGCCTCTGAAAATATGAGAACTGCCTTCTGTTTCCTCTCCATTGTCTTTTATGGTTTCAGGGGGGATATGGCTTAGGGAGGCAGTCAGTTATGACAGGCTGGATGGTGGTTCTAAGAATTAGGTTTTGCCTGAGTCTTGTTTCTAAGACTTGTTTCTGATTCTTATTTAGGCCCAAATCTTGTTATGGTCCTTTGGATTGTAACTATGATCTAAATTCTGCTTGAGTCTTGTTTCTCAAGGTGATGAGACCTTGAGAGGATTACCTTAATCTTGCTAAGGTTTCCTTTCCTCCTCTCTAAAATGATAATAGTAAGATTGCCTAAAACTTATGTTTATTGTGAATATAAATGTAAAAATTTAGCACAGTTGTGCAGGCTAGAATGAGTATGGAATGTAACTTAATAATGACAAAGTAATTAACTTGGTTGTCTGCACTCCTCTTCTATTCTATTCTCCTCCTCCTTTCTTTTCTCCTATCTTCCACTGGGAGAAGACTGAAGACAAGGAATTATAGTCAGTATGAGAGGGTGGAAGGATTAGCAAAAACAGCTCATCAATCTCTGCAATTTAGAGCTTCGAGTAAGAGAACCACCCTCTCCCCCTTAAGCCTGATTTAAAAAAATACTCTAGCACCTCTGCCTTCTGAAAATCTTAACAGCACCTTTATAGAGGAAATCTACTTCTTTCACAAAATTTTTCCTGGTTAACATTACTAACTTATTAACTAACCTATTATTGGCCCAAACTCATGCATAGATCTATTGCTGTTTTGTGGGTTGACACTCAATTCTTCACAATTTGTACCTTTTCTTACTTCATAATAAATATTCATTATGTGAATATTTGTTGCTTATCAAAAAGTATACAGGTTTGTGAATTCAAGTACTTATTACTATTTCTTATAGTGTTAACCTCAAAATTATTTTGCTTTATTAAACATAGAACACTGAGCAAAAAGCTATAGAAAAGGATATGTTTTCTGTACACATTATCTGCGTTTATATCCACCTCTACATGCTATAATCCTAGGCCAGTTACTAAATTTTTTCCAGCTCAATTTCCTAATTGATACAAATTCAATGGATTTCCAACTGGATGATAGTTATGAGAAATAAGGGACATGATTTAAGGAGAATGCCTCACACATAGAAAACACTGAACAAATGTTAGCTAATACCATTACTAAAATAAGAAAAAATCATTTTTGAAAAACTAGTTTTCTCACAACTTTTCAAAGGTGGAAGAATCTGCATGTATACATTTTTGCAAAGAAGAAGTAAAGGTAAGTGTGATAGGAAATGAAATTTAAGTAAGAAATAAATCCATTTTCTCATATAAAACAAAAACAACTACCGGTAACCTAAAATGAAGATAAAGAAACACATCCTGGGAAGCCGGGATGGCTCAGTGGGTTAAGCGCTCACTTTGCAGCCCCGGGGACCGAGGATCGAATCCCGGCCCTGGCCATGCTGACCCATGTGCTGAACTGGGGAGCTCCCCCAGTTCAGTTCTCACTGGGGCAAGATCCCGGCCAAGTTCCTGCCCTGTGTAGCCCCATGCCCACCTATGGATTGAAACTATGTGGAAAAACCGATGATGTGCAACTATGGAGACTATTCTGGGCCTTCCGCCTTCTCTCTGTTGCTGTCTCTGTATCTCTCTCTCTGTCAAAACAATAAATAAACCTTTAAAAAAAAATAAAAAGAAAGAAAAACATTCTAAATTGATAAAAATACATAGAGAACAAAATTTTAGAATTTCTATTTATTGCTTAATCATAAATTAACATATTTTAAATGAGGACTTCAAGAAGTAATTTGATTTAAATTTTTTAACTATACCATTTTCTCTAGTACTTAACTTACAGTTTCATAAATATTCTTTGTTTTTTATTATTCACTTAAAATCATAGATCTCAAATAGCTTATCAACTAGTGTGTTCTTGATCTTGAAGCTGAAACTATGTACCAGAAATAATTTTTCAAACTTTGAATTAGGCAAAATTCTTTCCTAGCACTGTCATTTTAGATGTGTTTACTATTCTAGGATTTTAATATAAGTCATGTAAGATCATATAAGTGGGAAAGCTGGGATGGCTCAGCGGGTAAAGCGCTCACTTTGAAGCCCTGAGGACCAAGGATCGAATCCCAGCCCCAGCCCATGTGGACCCACATGCTGAACTGGGGTGTGCCCCCAGTTCAGTTCTTGCCGGGGCCTATGTGGGAGGCTCCCAGCCCAGTTCCTGCCCTGCACAGCCCTGTGCCCACCTGTGGAGTGAAACTATATGGAAAGCTAATGTCAACTATGGAGACTGCTCTGGGCCCTCCCCTTTCTCTCTGTCTCTCTGTCTCTTGTTTCTCTCTGTCAAAAATCAATAAAATAAGCTTTAAAAAAAAAAAAAGATCATATAAGTCAGCGAATCATAGCAGGATTGTAGGAAAATCATAGTTTGTGTTCATTTAGTTATTTTGAGAAAGTAAATAAAATCTTTGGAACAATTCCAATGGTGGTTAATACCCCTCTACCTTAAAAAAATACAACTAAATATTAAGAAAAAAATTAACATTTTACTTATTACTAGTTCCACAAATAATCGTTGGTATCATTTTAGTGTGTTTTATTCCCTTTGATATTTTTTGTTCTTATTTATTTTTGTTTGTAGTAGTTGTTCATGTAACATGTACTGTGGTGTTTATGAATACTAGCTATGAGCAGAGAGGCTATTTGAATCTGGGCCTCTCTCCATTTTTTAACTATGTGACTTAACTTCTCTCCGTCTTGGTATTGCCATGTGTAAAATGCGAACAATAGTAAGTGTTTCTATTAAGTCATTATTGTGAGAGTTAAATAAGTTAAATAGTCCATATTAAGTACTTATAAAGATATATATAATGGTTTATTGGAAATTCAGTTTTATATAATCTATATTTACAATTAAATTATCACATGCAATTGTTGATCTAATTGATTATTTTTCAAAACATGATTTTTAATGGTTATATAAAATAACATTATGATATTATTGCTTTTTTCTTATTATGAACGTTCAATAGGTTTCCACTTTTATATATATTTTGAAATGAATAGTTATATAGCCTTTATTCTTCTCTTTGATTTTCTTAGAGCAATTACTGGGTTCAAAAGAACATGAATTTTTTAAGGCTTCTTTGTGGTACAAATTGCACAATTACTCTTTATATTTCTTCTAGCAATGCCTGATAGTGTTCATTTCTGTATACTTTGTTAGTGATATTTAAAAATTATATTTTATTTTGAAATCAAATGTGTCTTATATATCTCAATAACTATTTTTATGACTCCCTGTGTAGTATATAATATATGTCCTCTGAATGTTAATTGAGGCTAACGACAAATGTCAGTCTAAACCTCAGGCTCATGATGCATGACTGTATCAATCTCACTATTCTAATTTTCACTATGCAGCCACCAGACTATGTGAAAGTAGTCAGCTGATATTTACAAAATGAAGGTTATGAATCTGAGCTACAGTCCCCCAAGATTTATGAACTATAAAATGGCATTATTATTATGTTCTGTCATTGCATTGTGCTGTTTAGCTGTCTTCCATTTTATGTGATAGAACTCTTTAGGATCCATTTGCATGAAAACTACTATGTGTACTCATTTTGTATTGTATTGTGGCAAACACTATAATCTACAGGGTTCCTATTCATTTTGGAATTCATTTCACAGCTCACTAATTGTGTGAATGAGAAGAGGAAATATATGCTTTTATTCTGAAGCATGCCAAGCAGATGGCCCAAAGTTCATTGCAACCAGCACTGTCAGTGTGGGCCTCTCCTGTAGGTAGTGCGACTGGCATCAATTTGTCAAACACAATGTAAGGGTCCATTTAACACAACATTTGACAATCACTGAGCCTCTGATTTGTTATGACTTATAAACATTTTATTTTTATCATCAACCTCTAAAGTGGTCAGTCATTTGAGCAGGTGCAAACACAGTAGAATTCGTATTCATTTTATTTCAGAAGCCAAAATGAACTTTCATTCATATGGAAATTTTGAGGAAAAAAAAACAGTAGAGAGGATTAAGCTTAGTTTCTTGAAAAGGGATTAATATATGTATGCAGATTCAAAACTGTAGCATCATTTCTGAGACTGAACCTTTTGAAAAATTGAACTGAAGAAAGCTGAGAGTTTAAATTTTTAAGTTTTTAAAGTGAATCTCCCATCAAATTTATTTGTTTCTTTCTGTACAAGTAAATTGGTTACTTCTTTACTTTTATATGCAATATGTAATTTATGTAGCCATTCAGAATGTTAGCCATTCAGTGTGTGTGTGTGTGTGTGTGTGTGTGTGTGTGTGTGTATAAAATCTTCACATATTTCTTACTTCATTTCTTACTTCAACAGAGATACTAGGACAATATGAAATTGGGTTATCATGTCCGGAAAGGGATGGTAGTTCAAATATTTCAATGGAGCTGATGTAGTAGTTTCATCACAATGTCTTATATAAGAGAATCAGAGCACTGAGGAGATACTGTTTTCTACCTTACATAGAGAAAAACTGAGTACCGTATATATTTCTCTTACCTCTTTCTTCTCTCCACTTCTAAACTGTTTATCAGTGGTTTCACATGTTGTATTTACTCTGCATTTTCTTTTTTCTTGGCTTTTAGACTGATGCTGCTCTTATGTATGATGCTGTGCACGTGGTGTCTGTGGGCGTTCAACAGTTTCCCCAGATGACAGTCAGTTCCTTACAGTGTAATAGACACAAACCCTGGCGCTTTGGGACCCGCTTTATGAGCCTAATTAAAGAGGTATGTCAGGAGATGCACACCTGCTTATACCTTTTGTCCACAAACTGAATGCATTGAGATTATTGCAGCTTTCCTAACAGGTGACTTGTTACTTTTTTTTTTAAATTAAACTTTCTCTCTTCCCCCATACAAGCAAAATTAACAATTTTGCTAACTAATATGGAACAAAAGGGGACAAATTACATGATAAATAAATGGATATCCTTCAAAATACCTATAACTGTGTAAATAGATAAAAATCTGTAATCTGTGATTTATTGCATTGTTTATTTTACCTTTCTGAAACTTTATGAGTGTGTTCTTTTATGTGGAGATATAGATGTTTAAATAATGTTTATATTTTAGGTAACAAAATATGTAATGTATTTTTTAACATGAATGCCATTTTCACTACACTAAATTACACTCAAATTGTAAATCTTAAATCATTGTTATTTTGTTCTATTGTTCTTAAATGTAATGTCTAGTTATTTTAATTATATTAACTCTAAACATAAAATAGAATATATGGATTCATAAAAGTGCAAAGTCTATTCCATACTGCATAATGTAACTGTTTTTATGGCCATATATCTTTTCTTACTACATCTGTTATAGTTATAAACTAGGTATGCTCATAGTAACAAAAAAAGAAAAAAGGAAAATTTCTTAGAAATCACACACACACACACACATTCTTTCTATTTTTTCTGTCAGGGATAAAATTCCTTTATCAATTTAGGATACATTTCATTTGATTAAAATGGGAGTAATTATATGAAAGTTAAACAACAAAAGTTTAATCTTTCTTATGAAAAATCATAGGTATTATCATATCACATTTTTCATTGATTGTTTAAAATAAATTGTCAGTTCAGCATATAATAAATTCATCATGAATAAAGGTGCAAATAGAATCATAATTAATAATCTCCAGATTCTTGGCAAAGAATGTTCATAGTTTTTCCTTGTCTAAATCTTATGGAACTCGCAGGTGAAATGATACTCCTCAAAGAATATGCATTTTATTTATTACTTCACCTTACATGTTTATTTCTGGTTTAAAATATCATCAGATATGCAAACAGTGCACGGGTTTGGCTAGCTAGCTGAAGGATTTCTTTTTCTGAATGCAGCACTTGGGTACTGAGGCATGTGTCAAACAACCCTATAAAAAGAAGTTGTATGAAACTCATTGTTGTATTTATTGTAGGGTGTTACTGAGGACTTTGTCCACTAAATCACACACTGTGCCCCCTTCTGAGGAGTAAAAGGAGACATTTCTCTCAGGTCTCAGTACCAGGAAAAGCTGTGCTTCTCCTGGGTAGTTGGTATGTCTTAAATTTTGGACCCTGCATATTGTATTTTCTTTATATTTTCTTTATTCTGATTGCTAGGAAGTTCAGATTTGAATTTTTGATTTAATTTATTTTAATTTACAGTTTCACCTGATGTACATATCCTCATGCTATTTCTATCCCAGATTTGTTTCATTGTTCTAGACTTCTACTCCTATATTTCTTGATCATGTTGACTATTTTTACACAAAAGTGTATATTTGCTAATTACCTGAAATTATTTTATTTGGGAGAAGTTGGGTTAAAATAATCTTTTTTAAGATTTATTTTTATAGTTTTTGACAGACAGAGAGAAAGAGAGAAAGATACAGAGAGAAGGGGGAGGGCGCAGAACAGTCTCCATAGTTGCACATCATTGGTTTTTCCACATAGTTTCATTCCACAGGTGGGCGTGGGGCTGCACAGGGCAGGAACTGGGCCGGGGTCTCGCCCTGGTGAGAACCGAACTGGGGGCACTCCCCAGTTCAGCATATGGGTCAACATGGGCCGGGGCCGGGATTCGATCCTCAGTCCTCAGGGCTACAAAGTGAGCGCTTAACCCACTGAGCTGCAAAGTGAGCGCTTAACCCACTGAGCCATCCCGGCTTCCCAAAAATAAATTTTTTATTCCTCATTAGAAACCAGTTACCATATGTTTAAGCTCAGTGATGACATATTGCAATATGAATATCAATATGTATTATAATTTTTCTATTTTATTTGTAATATTTTAGAATACCTACACATATTTACCCAAGAAACACATGAAGCTTAAGAAATATAGTAGTGATAATATTCATTTGTAATATTTATTGAAATATTTTCTATGTTTTACTGGGTTTTACTTGTTTTGGGTCTTGATATAAATTGTATTTGCCAATGTCATGATTCTTTATATAGAAAACCCTAAAGACTCCATGGAAACACTATTAGAAACAACATCCAAATATAGTAAAGTTGCAGGATACAAAATCAATGTACAAAAATTCATTGTGTTCCTTTATATTAAAAAAATTTCAGAAACATAAACGAAAAAACAATTTCTTTTGAAATTGCAACAACAACAACAACAACAACAAAACCTAGGAATAAACTTACCAAAGTATATGAAGGACCTGTACACTGAAAGCTATAAAACATTATTAAAAGAAATTGAAGAAGACACAAAAAAATAGAAAGATATTTTGTGTTCATGGATTTGAAGAATCAACATAGTTAAAATGGCCATATTATCCAAAGCAATATACAGATATAATGCAATCACCATCAAAATATCAATGGCATTTTTTAAAAGAAATATTATAGGGCAAAAAATTATCACATTTGTATGGAATCACAGAAGACCCCAATTAACCAAAGTAATCTAAAATAAATATTCTTTCAAGCATTATAATTGTGAATATGTTACACTATATAAAATTTTCATATATGACCATCATCTCAAGCTATTTCCAAATGCCAAATAATGGAAACCATCTATTTTTGGTTTATAGCTAACAAAATAGGAAAAGTTGTTATATTTAAATAAATTCCAGCATTTGCCAGGATGGCTCAGTGGGTTGAGAACTTGCCCTGCAGCAGCAGGGTCTGGGTACCAAGTCCTGACCCCTGCCTGTGTGGACCCATATGCTGAACTGGGGTATGCTTCCCACATGGGAGGCCCCAATTTGATTCCCGCCCTGTGCAGTCCCACATCCACCTGTGGAATAAAACTGTTAAGACTAATGGTGTATAGCTGTGGAGATTGCTCTGGGCCCTCTCCCTTCTCTCGCTATCTCTTTGTCTCTCTCTATCAAACAATAAAATAAATCTTTAAAAAATATATATATATATCCCAGATATTTGCTTAACTTTGAGGGGGTAAATCCATTATTTAAGTAGATTGTTATATTCCCAATTTCTTCTATGTGTGAAGTACTTTTGATACATTTCTTCTATTCTCAGTTAAGGAAAACTAAAGTAATAACTATTCAAAGGGGGAAGGTGTATCATTGAAGTTGTATATGATAGTTTTTCCTAGATTCAGTTTATTTTATACAATAAAATAAATGTACTTTCATATTAGTATAATATTAGGAGTTGTATTTTATAACAGAAATTCTATTTGTAATCTCTAGTGAGATATTCACTATCTCTTCTATCATGATAAGTGACTAAATTCTTCTCACTGTGCTAAAAGAGGTTTCTATTTAAAATATCATTTTCCAATGCTCATAAAGAAAAGTAGTATCTAGGAAATTCATTATTTAAAAAGAAAAAGATACAATAAATTTCATACTAAGACTAGAATAATTTATTTAAAAAATTTTTTTGAAGTTCAGAAGAGAATAAAAATATGTTTTAAAAATCCAAAGCTATGTAAGTTTATAAACAGTAGTGAAATAATATTTTCTATTGTTATTTTTTTTTGGTTGAAATGTGTTTTCTCTCCTCTTTTTTTATTTATTTACTAATCTATGTTTTTTCTGTTCTTTTTTTCCTTCTTTTATTTTTCCGTAGGCACATTGGGAAGGTCTCACGGGCAGAATAACTTTCAATAAAACCAATGGCTTACGAACAGATTTTGATTTGGATGTGATCAGCCTCAAGGAAGAAGGTCTAGAAAAGGTACTTTTAGGCATTCAGCATATTAACTTTTAATTACTAACTAAAACCCATACATACAGTAGAAGTGGAACATAGAGCTAAAATGCTAGGTTTGAGTTATACAGTCAATACTATGTCAAGATATTTGCAATATGGAGTATAAACAAGAGTTTAAAGAGAGAATAGCCTGGAGGCCTATGAATTATTTTGAAATGTATTAACTTTTGGAATAATTTTAGTATGGAGGCATGAATTTAAAACTATTCTGAGACTGGAATTGATAGATGAGTAAAGAGTGACAGCTTCCTTAACTGTACCTTTAGCAATCTCTTTAAACCAAAGAATAGCAGAGCATTCAGACTGTATTTTCAAGGAGTTATGGAGGAGCCAATGATAAAGATGAAAATCAAAAATTGGAGAAGAAATTAGTGAGAGAAATTAACATGAGAAAGAAATTGGCACACAGCTCCTGAGAAGACAGAGAAGGTACTGAGAACAGAAGGCAAGTTAGAAAGAGAAGGACTTAAAAAGAGTTCACTTCAAATGTTTTCAATATCTTCAAAATGAGTACATAAAAGTCATCAGCTAAAAGCTGGAGATGGGTTTTAATTTAGTCAGATCTTAAAAATAATGTAAATGTTTTGGAAATGCCATTGTGGTGAACATGACTTTTACTTAGTAGAAATATAGTGCTGCTAAGTAGAAAAAGGTACTCTGTTGTTCATTTATTATTATTATTTTTTATTTAGTAGAACTGTTAAGCCATCAAGGATTAGATTTCTAGATAGATTATTTAAGCCCTCTACAACGAAGTGTTCAACTGCATCATGGGTAATAAAAGCAACATTTGCCTCATGAAGACTAATAAGTCCTGTTGATTTTACTTTTATTTTTTCCTGAAAAGTGTAGTTACCAACCCATAGATGAAAAGATAGAGTTCCTAACTAATAATAGAGTTCACAGGTTGGAAGGTTAAATGCATGGTAATTTAGGAGGCTTACATTATAATTCTAGTTTTATCACAAGTATATAGATTTTATCCTTCCGCCCAACTTCTCTTTGCTAAATTCCTCAACTCAAATAAAGTAAAGTGCAAAGGGCTTTCCTCTCGGATAGGCTATAGCGAGAATATTGTGATCTCTAAAAAAACCTGAAAATGTCTTTACTAGAAGTTAAAACCACAAATATTAACTATCTCCAATTGAATCTTATATCTGGGTGAAGAAAATGAACAAAGACAATTTCTAAAATGGTGGCTTAATTCATTACTTCTTTTCATGCTACTGCCTTTTCCTATTTTTTTCTTGATCATCTTTGACCAGCAAGCACATTTCATTTATTTAATTAAACTCTCTAGCAAACATGCAGTGAACATCTATTCTGTGTCATTATGAAGGTTATACTCTAGTGAAGAAACCTGCCAATAGTACATGGACTCATAAAATTTTAATATTGGATTGGGCAGTAATAAGTGTATAAAAGAAATGTATCTTGTTTGTACACCATTAAAATGATATATTTTGGGTCATTTTCTGAAATGTGAGCCTTAGGATTGAAACAGCTAATAGGAAAGAAGGGAGTCTATTCTTCTGATGTTTATAACTGTACAGCAGATAAACCAGGAAGAAACAGGTTATGTTACTAACAAACAGAGGGAGGTTTGCCAAGTTAAGGGAACTAAGTTTGGGTTTGAAATGCTACTATGGCCATATCCTTTCTACTTAGACAGCGCCCATAGATCATTGTGAGTCTTTTACACTCTGTCTTGACAGTGACCTTGTTTGGAACTCAGCTCAGTTAGCTATGGTCCAAAAATATCACCAGTACCACATACACAGCCAGCAACATTTATCCAAACAATCTCTTGGGGCCATGGCGGTGCTATCTTTGGAGCAGAAGAGGGAGGAATAAAGTGGGGGGAAAAAGTAGGTGACTTTGTTTACCTCGGGCAACTGTAGGACAGTTTATTTCTTTAGAAACATGGTTTTGAGTACTACTAATTAGAAAAGGAAAATCAGAATACCGTATTTTCCGGCATATAAGACGACTTTTGAAATGAAAAAAAGTCAACCGAAAATCGGGGGTCGTCTTATATGCCGAGTATATCCCGAAAAACGTCTCGATGTGCCGCTAAACAAATTTTCCAACTCGATCCCGAAAATTGTTTGGATATGCCGCTAAATGAATTTTCCAACTCGATCCCACACCAATCACTGCAAGGCTGCTCGGACCGCCTCTCTAACTCAGCCAATCCAAGCAGGCTTTTTATGCATGCAAATTATACATGTTCTGTACCCGAAGCTACACTGT